>PVJI01002912.1:0-135103 GCA_004026765.1 Micronycteris hirsuta | reverse complement strand
CGTGAAAAGGAGGTGCGGGGTCGTGGGCGATCTCAGCCTGGGGTCTCCGCGATGTACGGGTGGGGGCGCAGGACAGGTGTCCTAGTGTGGGCCCGGGGACACCTGTCTCTGCACCTCTTTCCTCCGGCGCGCGTCCTCCACCCGCAGGAGCTGGGCCGTGGGGGCGGCCGCCCGGAGCATGCGCACCGGCTCTACTGCGGGCAGGCGAGCGGGCGCGGAGTCCGGGCGCGGGGACGCGGGGCGGCGCGAAGCCGGGCCCTCTGCCGCCCCGCGCTCCCATGTACGCCTTCTACTCGCTGCTCATCTACATCTTCTACAGCCTCTTCCGCAGGGATGGCGGAGCCAAGGCGACCGCCGACCCCAGGGAGCCCAACCAGGTGAGCGGGGGCGAGTTGTTCAGGCCCGCGCATCGTAGGTCTCCAGGGCCGGCACTGCGAAGAGGATTGTGCCGAGGATCCCCGCGTCTTCTCTGGTGTTGCCATCAGAGACCTCACCCCCAGAGGGAGGCTGCCGGCCTCTCCTCAGGCGCTTCGCGTGCTCCCTTCCTAGAGTGCCAGCTGCAAACCCGAGGGTAGCCGCCGCCCCGACCAGCCCCCTGCAGAACTCTGGACCGAGCTGACCGGCCTGGTCGGTAGGTGCTATCGTGCGTCCTGAATGCTGCGTCCCCGGGGCCATAAGGGAACCCCGCCGTCCGAGAGAGGGGGAGGTGTCTGTGACCTCATTGGGAGCGAGACCCGACAGGTGCCATCTGGCGGCCTACCCTCCACCACGTGACCCAGCATGGCTTCCCCTCCCACTGTCTGGTCTCGCAGGCCGCTCGGAGTCAGAAGATGGGCCGGGAGGAGGAGCCGAGGGCCGCCCCACCGAAGTCTCCCTGGAGGAGGCTCTGGTGCGCCTTGCTGAGTTCCTCTCGGCCCAGCTGGGGGCGGAAGAGACCTGCGGCTATCCTCCCGATCTGAGCAAGGTGAGCCGGGCTGATGGGTGAGCTGGCCAAGGGTCTTTCTCCAGCAACCTGACCTTTCTCCCCAGTCCTGACTTCCGCACCCCTGGCCCCCCTCAGTCTCCTGCATTCTGATTCTTCTCTCCTTCACAGCCCGCTGATGTCCCCCCACTGCTGACTGTGACTGGTCAGCTCTTGGCCCTCCTGGCATGGATTCGGAGCCCCAGAGGGAGGCAGGCCCTGCCCCAGGGAACTCAGCCAGCCTCGGGAGTGCAGCCCCCTACTCCAGCTGGTGCGTAAGAAGCAGTGAGTTGAAAAGAGAATGTGTGGGTGGAGTGAAGCCTACCAGAACTTGAGTGCCCTGGAGTGCAGGGTCCTAAGCCCTGCTTCCAAGGTGCCACCCCTTCAGAGCAGAGACCTCAGTTAGTCCTAACTGGGTACACCCCACCCCAGGACCCACATCCCAAGAAGAAAGCCCTTCCTTATCACTGAGAGGTGAGGCCCAGGGGCAGCAGGCTCCGCAGCTGGAGGAGGATCAGAGGGCTTGGCAGAGGCTGGAACAGCTCATCCTTGGACAGGTGAGGGGCCTAGGAGGTGGTGGGCACTGGGGAGGCTGGAAGGAGGTGTACCTCTGACCCCCTTCCTCCATGCCAGTTGGAGGAGCTGAAGCAACAGCTGGATCTGCAGGATGGTCTGGGCCAACTGCACCTGGGAGTGGTGAGCTGTTGGGATGTGCACAAGCAGGGGAGGAGAGAGGGGCCAGGGTTTTTGGGTGAGTCCAGAGGGCTTCCTCTCCTCCAGGGGGCGACAGATTCCGAGAAAAGGGCTCAGCATCTCACCCTGGAGAACGAGGCCCTGAAACAGAGTCTCATCCTCACACAGGACCTTCTGAGGCACTGGGGTCCTGGCCCCCATACCAGGGCCCCCCAGGTATTCTCCTTGGCTGCTGCTGTCCTCTGCAGGCTGGCTTTCCTTCACACCTTGTCTCCCTCAGGACCTGGTGCTCTGGGACAGAGGCAGGGGGCTCTCTGACTTTCCAGTGCCAGGGCTAGGCCTGTGGACAGGTCCGGGGCCATCAAGGAGGCTGATGCCCATGGGAGAACAACTCCCTCACAACCTCCCCCCACCCCCACCCCACGGCTCCTCCAAGTGACCAACCCCAGGAGAGCAAGGGACTTGGGGGACTGCGTGGATTCATGACTGGCTCTCTTGACCTGACTTCCCCTCACGTGAAATGGGGCTGTTAGGATGCCCCTCCCCAAATTTCCTCCTGGCTCCTACCCCTCCTGCAGGAGGAGGCAGAGGCACTGGTGGAGCTCCAGGGCCAGCTTCAGGAGGCCCAGGACGCCACAGAAGCTCTCCGAGTCCAGGTGGGTCCTGACTGGGCCCAGGGGCTGGGAAGAATGGGAACACTGGGAAAGGGATGTCTGAGGCAGGGCCTGGTAAGTGCCTATTTCCTCAGTAACAGGGGCGGGGTGGGGCAGCTGGGGGTCCAGGAGGTGCAGCTACAGGGCCTTCAGGGGGCCCTCCAGCAGCTCCAGCAGGAGACGGAGCAGAGCTGCAGAAGGGAGCTGCAGCAGGTGCACGGGCAGCTGGCAGGTACGGCCTCAGGCGGCGGGCTCCTGGGAAGCCCATGGTCTAGGCTTTCTCTCACAAGCACCTTTCCTCACCAGGACTTCGGGCACACATGGCCAGCCTCCGTCAGGGCTGTGGGGATCTCCGAGGCCTGGTCAGCACCTTTACCCAGAGCTGTCAGGGTTCACTGAGCGAGGCCCGGGGCCAGGTCAGGACCAGCTGCTCCCTCTGCAGTGGGCGCTCTCTGGTCAGCCTGGCCACTGTTCTTCCCTTGGGGAACCTCTTTCTCCCGTCCCTCCCTTATGGGGCTGCCTGCTCTAATGGCGGTGGTAGGCTCTGGAACCAAGACGGCTCTTGTGACCCAGGGTGTGACCTCACTTCTGGGTCTCATTTTTGTCTTGTGCAAATGAGGGTGACAGTGAATCCCTGACAGGATTGTCAAGAAACCCAGAGGAGACAGATGAAGTCCTTGCCCATGGTCCTCCTGACTCGTGGGCTCCATCCCAGGCCCACTGAGTGATACCTCCCGGTGCCCCCTGAAAGTTGTGGATTACCACATGGTGGCTCCATATTACTCTCAGCCCCCCCACCCCAGCTATTTGGCTGCTCCCACTGGTTGTCTTGCTCACATCTTTGTTCTTCCAGGTATCCTGGGCCCTGGGGGCACTGTCAGCTGGTGGGGCTGGGACTCAGCTCCCTGAGGACCAGCTGGGGCCCCCAACTGGATGCCCAGGGCGGCTACTGGAGCTCAAGGGTATGGCTGCTTGGGGGGCGGAGGAGTGGGGCCGGCAGCCTGGAGCAACTGGAGCCTCTCCGTGCCTCAGGGCTTGGGTGGCGCCCCAGTGACCTGATCTCCACCCCAGGAAATATCCGTGTGCTGTGTCGGCTGCGGCCAGGGACACCCTCAAGCCTGGTGAGCTCAGAGCCCGGCCCAGGCGGCACGGTCACCACCTGCTATCGAGGGCACCGGCGTCGATTCCGCCTGGACTGGGTGTTCCCTCCAGACGCCAGCCAGGAGGAGGTGAAGCTCCACCCGGGCACCACTGTTGACCTCCCTCGGAGGCCCCAGGAGTCCCCACAGGCTCTGGTCCTGTCCCTGCCCTTTGCCCTCCCAGGAGCAAGACTGGCTAGATTCCGGCAGGGAAGGGGAAGGAAGCGGACACAGGACTGGCAGCCGAGCTGGGCACTGCTGTTCCTTCCAGGGTTTTCCCTCTGTGTCCACCCCCTCCCCCAAGCTCTGCAGGCCCAAGGGAAACACCTGGTTTAGACGGGAAGGTTAACATTTTCAAAAAGAATTTTTTACCGGGAAACTAAGGAACACGAACCTGTGTGAGGTGATGGGCAGTGCTCACAGAGCTGGCTGTGGAGCACGGCGTGGTGGTGCTGCTGCGGCGGGACAGTGCTGGGACCGTCCCCCAAGTGTCGCTGGCTGCGGGGCCCAGAGTCTGGCCACTGTGAGGACAGGCCCCTTTCCTCGCTTTGTGGCCAAGGGTACAGAGCAGGGCGCTGGTGAGCAGGCCGGCCTGCAGCCTCAGCCTTGGCACTCTCCGCTGCCCTGTGCTGGTGCCGCCCTCCTTTCCCGCTGGGCCCAGTGGGAAAGCGGAGGCTTAACCTAGCCCCTCACCGCCTTGCTTCACACACCCCGTCTGTTACACACACATTTTGCTGGTAGAGCTTCCACAGCTCAGGAAATGGAGGCAGACCCAGGAGGGGATTAGGCCAGGGGCAGAGCTCAGAACCCTGTCGGCCTCAGAGGGTGTCCAGGTCTCCCTCCCCCACTTCCTGGGGTCCCACTGCTGTTTCCCACCTACCTCTCTATCCAACCCACTCCCCAGGCCTCAGCCCCACCGTGCAGCCCTGCACGGGCCCCTGGTCCTGGACAGGGCCCTCCAACGTAACCGAATGAAAGAACGGATGGCATCCATCACTGTTCTGCATGTCTGCAAGGGCACCAGTCACCCCCAGTGCTTCCTTCCAGTCATGGAATTTTAGGGATCCAACTGCAATTCTGGATTCTGCCCCTTGGCTGGCAGCTGACACCTCCAGCAGAACTGACAGTTCATTCTGTTACTAGTCTTCTGTGCCCGAGAGCTGGCCACACCACTGCTCAGAAGGCTGCTGCTGCCGCCTCAGGACACAAGCCCTAGCCCCATCTGCCCCTCCGCCTCCCCCCTGCACCCTCCCTGGGCCCAGGGTCCAGCAGTCCTCGTTGGCCACTGGCCTCCACACCCCACCCATGGGGCTTTTCTGGAGTCGCCCTTTGTGTGCCAAGCACCAGTGTCCCCTTCTGGGCGCACACAACTGTGCCCCTTAACCCACGCAACAGGTGCCACTGCAGTCCCTGCCTCCCGTGCGGGGGAACCTGGGCCATTGTGCCTCTTGGATTTGAACCGGGCAGTGAGTCCAGTGTTCAGGCTCTTGACTGCTAATCCCCTGGGCCTTCCAGGTGGTGGCCAGGACTCCAATACTCCACATGTCTGTTCCCTCTTCCTGTCACAGTCCTCAGTTTGCCAGGCAAATTCTTGCCAAACTCCAGGGAGCCTCCGCTGCCTGTCAGGAGACCTGCCACCCTTCCTGTGGACTGCCCCTGCCCTCCCAGCCATCTTCCCAGGGGAGTCAAGCTTTACTCACACCTCGCCCCAGGCCGGGGGCTCAAGACCCCTCCCCCTACTTCCCCAGGTCTTCCGGGAGCTGGAGCCCACTGTGCTGTCCTGCCTCCGAGGCTACAGTGTCTGCATTTTCACCTATGGTCAGACAGGGACCGGGAAGACCTACAGCATGGAGGTGGGAAGGGAGGGGGGAACTCTGGGTGGCTCCTGGGGCCAGGTGCTGGGGTGTGAGCCCAATGTGGCATCCCACCCACCTCCAGGGCCCACCTGAGGACCCCGGCATAGCTCCTAGGGCGCTGCAGTCACTATTCCGGGAGATGAGGACAGGAGGGCGGCACTGCGTGACCCTCAGCATGGTGGAGATCTACAACGAGGCTGTCAGGTTAGGGCTGCCTCCCCGCGCTGTGCCGCCCCCGGCCCCCCCTCCCTGCAGGCCAAGAACCCCTGAACCAAGCCCTCACCTTTTTCACCAGGGACCTTCTAGCCCCAGGGCCTCCCCAGCGCTTGGCCGTGAGGCAGGGGCCTGCAGGCCAGGGGGGACTCCAAGTGGCCGGCCTCACGTACTGGGACGTCCCCAACCTAGAGACACTGAACCAGGTAAGGCTACCCAGGGGGCACGCGGCCCACCAAGGCCGTGCCCTGTGCTCACACCTGGAGGTGTGGTCCCTATAGCAGGCCAAGCCTTGTCCTGCGTCCTCCAGATGCTGAGCCTGGGGAGGAGCAACCGGGCCACCGCCGCCACCGCCATGAACCAGCACAGCTCCCGCTCGCACGCCCTGGTTACGCTGACGCTGCGAGCAGCGTCCCCAACGCGGGGTTCAGGCACCGCAGGTACCACGCCGGCCGGCGCCCTGCCCTGCGAGGGTCCTCACCGCACGGGAGATTGGCGTTCCCTCCACGTAGGCTCGCTCGCCCCTGCAGGCACGCTGCACCTGGTAGACCTGGCGGGATCCGAGCGTGCCTGGAAGGCGGGGGCCGCCTGCAGGGCGCGGGGAGACCCTGAGGATGCCCAGCGTATGCGGGAGGCCCGAACCATCAACCGCTCGCTGCTGGCGCTGGGAGGCGTGATGGCCGCGCTGCGGGCCCGCCGGCCACATGTGCCCTTCCGCGACTCGCAGCTCACGCGCCTCCTTCAGCCCGCGCTCGGCTCCGGCGCCACAGTGGTGCTGCTGCTGCAGGTGGGCGCTCGGCGCTGGCGTGGGGCGTGGGCGCAGGGCGGGGGAGAGTGGTTTGCATGCAGGCGCCGCCCACTCGCGCTGCTCCCCCAGCAGATCTCCACACGGCCTGAGGACCTCGGCGAGACCGTCTGCTCGCTCAAGTTCGCTGAGCGAGTGGGCCAAGTTGAGCTGGGTCCAGCTCGGCGCCGCAGGGTGCCGCGCTCTGGGACGCCCTCCTCCCTCAGCACCGACACACCATTCACTGGGACTCCCTGCACCCCAACACCGTCCCCGGGCAGCCCTCCAAGCCCTAGCCCTGGCAGTAGCTCCAGCTCCGTTCGTGCGCCCCCAGGGAACTTGCTCTTCTAGTCTGGGGTTGCGCCTCTGCCGGCAGAGGTAGCAAAGCCCCTGCCCTCCCCGCCCCCAACCTCCTTGACCTCTGGGGGCTCACTGGCCCCCAAACTCCCAGAGTTGTCCCCTCAGCCCCTCCTGGCGAGGAGTGTTCCGCGTGGGGGCTGGAGGGGGAACAAACGCCAGGCGCTGGGCCCAGGCGCCGCTCCCTCCTTATCACCATTTGCTGCTATCGCTTCGCGCACAGCAGGGGGCCCCAGAGCAGCCTGCCCTGGCCCACTGGTCTCCGAGTCCCGATGTCACCACCCCGCCACCAAAAATCAGGCCTGGCATTAGAACGTGGTCCATTCCTTTACTGTTACCTTCCCCACTACACCACCAAACCTAGGTAGGCCCGTGCTTCTTGTGCCCTTTCCCAAAAAAGGTGCTACCTCCTTCCCTGACAGTTGAGGGAGGACAGGACTTCAGGCTGGAGCTGCCATTAAGTCCTCCCTCCCCCAACCCTGGAGCCAGGAGAGGGGAGGTGACAGATGGTGATGGATAGATGGACGGATGGACAGAGGGCCAGAGGAGGTGGGACCAGGAAGGGGACAGGAGAGGGCTGACTGGCCATCAGGGGTGGCGCCCAAGGGGACACAACCCTTGGTGGGCCGTCCAATAAACATTGTGGACGCTCGGCATGGCTGGGGCCTCGTGTTTCAAGGCAACTGTGGCCACACTTCTTGGTCCTCTTGGCCTTGCTTCCCCTCAACAAGTCAATGGCAGCGGGGGTGGGGGTGGGGGTGGGGGGCGGCTGGGAGAAGAAAACAGCCCCAGCTCTGGAGCCTCACAGGCTACCCCAGGAGAGCAGCCAGCCTGGAGTGGGGGCAGCCAGTTCCCGGGGGTGGCTGACCCACACATCATAGATGCTCTTGTTAGGTGGCACCCCCTGGAAGAGGGCATCTAGATCCCAGAGCAGCCCTGGGGGGCCATGAGTTTCAGGGGCCACCCCCCAGTAGGCTGGGCTGGTTGAGGGTGGGCACCGGGGACAGGAGGTAGGTGGTAGTGGGGCCAAGGGCATTACCACATTGGGGGTATAGATGGGCAAGTAGGAGGTGGGTAGTTGCCCCCAAAGTGATGCCCCGTGACCCCCACCAGACAGGCCCCCAGGTTCAGAGGTGCCCTGCAGTAAGTGGAGAGGCCAGGCTCTGGGCTCAGGGGAGAGGGGCGAGGGCTGGCTTGTTCCCCCGTGGGAAGGCTCCCCTTCCAGCCTCATGGTCCCGGGGAGGGCACAGAGGGGCCACGGAGGCCTCTCGGAGGGCAGGGGTGGCGTGCGCATCATTTCCTGCTTATTTGGAAGGGAACCTGCCCGACCTGGGCTGCTCCGTGGTGCTCCCTTCCCGGAGTCCCCCAGCAGATACTTTATGCTGAAACCCTCGCTGGGTGGCAGCTGGGGAGTGGGCGGACTGGACGGCTTGGGCGGTCGGTAGGGTCGGCCATGAAGCACATAGGGGCCCAGGTCCTTGGCGAAGGCGCCCCATGCACCCCTGCTCTGCCAGCGCCGGCACAGGGCCGTGTTCTGCAGCCGCAGCGCTTCGGCTGGGATCAGGCTCACGTCGACAGCCCAGAAGTTGCCCTTGGCCTTGGGTTTCGCAGGATCCTTGGGCACCTGGTGTGTATGTAGGTGGCAGGCTTGGTGAGGCTACCCGACCCCGGATACCCAGGGTTTCCGCGCCCGCCCTGCCCTCTCCTCGGCTCCGGCTCGGACCCTCACCCTCGCCCTGCCCCACCTTGCGGAAGCATCGGTTGGAGGAGAGGTTGTGGCGGATGGAGTCCTTCCAGCCCTCGTAGTCGTCCCTGAAGAAGGGGAACACGGCCTGAACCTGACGGATGATCTGAAACCACGGGCAGCCAGCAAGCACCGTAAGCCAGGGAGCCGACAGGGCAGCGCCGCCCCTCCCCCACGGCCGGGCGTAGGGGCGCCGGTGCGCGGTCCCCAACACCTGCGCGCCCGAGGGAGGAGAGGGCACCTCATGGGAAGGGTTCCTCTGAGCACCTCAGCTCTCTTCCCCAGGGCCCAGACCAGGACTAGCCCCGTTGGCATAGCTGGGTAGGGCCAAGTGGGCTTGGAGGCCGGAGCCTAAGCCTGGGAGTAGGTGCGGGTCGGATTTGGGAAAAAGTCGGACCACGGAATGTGAGGGAAAGCGGGAACCCTCTCACCTGGGCCAGCTTCAGCCTGCGGGAAGGTGCGGCCTGGATCACCAGGGCGATCATGGCCAAGTAGGTGTAGGGGGGCTTGTCATGCCGCAGGTATCTCTTCTTCCTCCTCTTCGGGGGCTGGGAGGGCGACTCTGCCCCGGGGAGCCCCAGGCGTGGGTTGCTGCAGGGCCCCATGAAGAGAAGGTCCGCAACGTGGGCAGGGGCCTGGCCGATTGGAGGGCGCAGGGAAATGGGGCACTGTGGCGAGGCAGGGCCAGGGCCTGCGGCCGGGCGGGGGCAGGCGGGTCGGGCCCTTTATCATTCGGATGGAAGGGGGAGGGGTGGGGAGGCAAAGGGAGGGTGGAATACGGCAGTGGGGGAGGGGAGCAGGCAGAGGGCTGCCACAATTAGCAAGTTTCAGTTAATCTGGAAGGGAGGGGCAGAGAAGATTCCAGTGGGGGTTGCCTGCGGCCACCCAGGCCTCATTTCTCACTCCTGGACTGCCTTTGGCACCCCTGCCAGCTGGAAGGAAAAGCCCCCGGAAGGGGCCCATGGTTCATGGGTACTTTTATCAGTCTGTCTGCGCTGGGTCTCAAGCTCCCATTTAACAGACAGGGAAGTGATTTGCCCAAGCCAAGCTGCCAAGAAGGGGTGGGCCTGCCCAGAGTTCAAGGACAAGCTGCTGGAAGGACCTAAGTGGTGGTCTGGTGGGTCTTCGTGCAGGAAAAAAGAGGGACATAGTCGATTGAAGGGATTTTTCTCAGGGGCTGCTGCAGGACCTCAGTGGGCCACCCAAACCCTGGAGACCACGTTCCCCCCTTCTTGGTGCTTGTCAGCCACCGGTCTTGAGGGCTGGATGCCCTCATTATTTAACCGGGCGTCTCACTGGCCCTGAGCGAGCTAGGCCTGCCTGGCCACAGAGGACTTCCTGGAGTCAGGTTTGCCTTGCGCCTCTTCTTGTCCTTTGGGTTCAGGTGCTCCGGGGGTTTCCACTGGAGAGGATGTTTCTCATTCCTTGGGGGCACTTGAGCAGTGCTCTTGGCTGGTGTGCTTGGAGGGAGAAGTCTCCTAGGTGTAGGGGTTTTCTGTCCACTTCTCAGGACAGATATTAAGGACACAGCTCTTTGGATCATAGTCCCTGTCCAGGAGAGTCTTTGAGGACCACCTGGCTTCACCCTGGGCGAGAGTGAGTACAGGTATGTTGTGTGTGGAGGCCCGGGAACGGCTTCCCCGGGCAGCCACAAGGCCCTGCGGCTTAGTCTACAGCAGCGATGTTCTCTTTTTCATGATGGCACACTTAAACTAATTACTAAAATTCTGTGGCAACCAAAAGATGTATTTAGTCAGAGGTCAGTGCCCCTGACTAAATAGTCAGATATTGCATGCTTTAAAAATTTTCAAAGCGCACTGGTTGAAAATCGAAGGTCTGGAAGGAGGCAGGTGCTCTCCAGGCTGGTAGGGGCGCCCTCGGAGAGGCAGTGAGGCTCAGGCTGGGGAGCCCGCGACAGACAACACTTCCAAGGGCCAGGCACCCCCTCTGAGGGCTCTGCAGGCACAGGACCTGCCCCGAAGGTATGGTCCTAGCAAAATGCCTCTGGCAGCTACCCAGCGACTCACCAGTCCTCCTAACTCCCAGACCCTCTTCTGTCCCCTCACCTTGTCTTCCTTGGCTGTCTGAGCTGTTGCTCTACCTCTCATCAGTCAAGGCCTGTGCTCTGCCTCAAAGCCCAGGTTCGCCCCCCCCCCCACCAGGCAAGTTTGTCCCGGGGGACATTACTGGCAGCGGTGGCTGGTGTTGGTACCAGGGCCCCCAAGCTCTACGGAGGCCACAGGAGAAGAGACACACTTTATATTAGTTTACTCCGAGAATTCAGCTTTTCTTGTGTAGTCCCTATCACCAGTTATCACCGCTCATTACTTCCTTGAATTGTTGAAAACCTGCTGCATACAGTGGTGCCCGGCTCATGGTAAGGAACCAAGGGAAGGGCTGAGCGGTGGGTGCACTGGAGGAGGGAGCCTGGGCTGAGAGGGGTGGTGCCTGTGGGTGCCACACTGCTCCCACTCCGTCAGACTCTCCCTTCATGCTTCACCTGGCTTCCTCTGAACTCCCAGTTTCCCAACTGCTTTCTGTTTCCAGGGGTCTAGTTGAGGGTCTCTTGTGTCTCACCAGGCTGTCAGTACCTATGGCCTCCTAGCCTCACTCTGTCTCAAATAAGTCTTTTTCTCGTCCACATCTTTTTAAAAAAAGATTTTATTTATTTATTATTTAGAGAGAAAGAGATGGAGGGAGAAAGAGGGAGAGAAACATCAACTGGTAGCCTCTTGTCTGCCCCTAACCGGGAGCCTGGCCCACAGCCCAGGCAGGTGCCCTGACCAGGAATGGAACCCGGCCCTTTAGGTTTGAAGGACACGCCCAACTCACTGAGCCACACCAGCCAGGGCTCCTCCCCGTTTTAGGTCACTCGCTCTCCTCCAATGGTCCTCCCTTGCTTCCACCTTTTATCCTGACCAGTCATCTCTGACGACTGCACGCCCCCCCCCCCCCCCCCCCCCCCCCCCCCCCCCCCCCCCCCCCCCCCCCCCCCCCCCCCCCCCCCCCCCCCCCCCCCCCCCCCCCCCGCCCAGACCATCATCCCACTGCTTCCCAAGGCCCTAGTGCACGGGGTCCTTGCACGTCTGCACAAGGTGTCCCCTCCGTGCGTGAAGTCTCTGCTTTGTCAGCTGAACCTCGACCTTCCTTTAAAAGCACCGCCTAACCCCAGCCTAACACTTGGTTAGAGCGCTGTCCCCATAGGTTGCAGGTTGGATCCCCTAGACTGATCCCGGTCAGGGCACAACCTATGAATGCATGGGTGTGGAGCAACAAATCGATGTTTCTTTTTCTCTAAAATCAATAAATAAAAATAAAACCTCCAGCCTAAACAGATGACCACTCTCCTGGGAGCCTTTTGACTACTTAACCCTCCCCCCCACCTCGGCACGTCCACTCCGAGGATGCCCCTGCCACAGAGGCTCCCGCGGCTGCGATCGGCGGAGGTCCACCGGGCGCTCCTGGCAGGCCCCGCCCCGGCTCCCACGCGGCGCCACCGCTTCCGGCTGTGGGCTGCGCGAGCCGGAAGTGTAGCGTTGCCATGGCGAGGGTGCGGCGCCCGGCCCGCCCCTGCGGCGCCTGGAGAAGCGCGGGGTTGACTGACCGGTGGACCGGATCCGGTCCACGGCGCGAGGCGGAAGGTAAGGCTCGGACTTCCGGGGCCTGTGGCGGGAGAGGAGGCCAGCCCCGGGAAGAGGAGTCCGGGTCCCCCGGGAAAGAGGAGATCGGGCCCCGGGAATAGGAGACCGGGTCCCCAGGGAGAGAGGAGATCGGGCCCCGGGAGAGAGGAGATCGGGCCCCGGGAACAGAAGACTGGGTCCCCCGGGAGAGAGGACTTGATCGGGCCCCGGCAAGGGGAGACCGGGTCCCCCGGGAGAGAGGAGATCGGGCCCCGGGGACAGAAGACTGGGTCCCCCGGGAGAGAGGAGGGCGGCCCCGGGGAAGAGAGGAGAGGGGAGGCTGAACTGAGCTGAGAGGAAAAGAGGACGAAGACCAAGTGGAGAGGGGTAGGGGGCAGGCAGGGGGGTCTCCAGGCCCAGGGGGGCCTGGGTCCCTTGCTTTCCTGGAGCAGAGGCTGAGGGGACCGTGAGATTAATTTCCATGGCGGCAGAGAGGGAGGTGTGCGTGGAGGGAAGCCAGAGAAAGGCTGCCTGTCGTTTCTCCCGGGACCCTTAACTGGGGCGGGGGTGGGGGCCACCGCGCTGTTCTCAGTCTCTGTCTTTGGGCCCCAGGGGCTCCCCGGGCCGGCTTGGGGTTTCCCGAGAGCCCTCGGCCACCTCGCCCACTGCAGTGTATTCCTGCATGGGTAGGTCCCTGTCGCTGAGGGGTTGCTCCGTCGTGTAGGTGAACGGCCGTGTCGCCTGGCCACACACCTGCACCCAGGCCCGCGTGTGGCTGTCAGGAATAACGCAGCTCTGGGTGTTCAGTACGCAAGTCTTGTGGGACGTGGGCAGTATTTCTCTAGGTCTGAGAGGACAGGAAGGGTGGATTGAAGTGTGTGGTTAACTTTATTAGAAAGTGGCGACTGTTTTCCAAAACGACTGCACGTTCATCTCACATTCCCAGCTGTTCCCGGGTCTCGGGCAGGGCCCTCAGCCTGCTCTGGGCAGCCATTTCCGCGGCCGTGGGAGCCGTGGCTGTGGCCTTCACTTGCGTCCCTGGTGAATGGTGCTGAGCACTTTCCCGCGTGCTCACTTTCTTTGTTCTTTTATTTCATGGGCTTGCTTTCTTGGCTATTTGTATATCTTCTTTTGTGAAGTGTCTGTTCAAGTCTTTTGCCCTTAAAAATTGGGTTTGTCTCACCAAGTTTTAAGCGTTCTTTGGCACCTCAGGGTGCCAGTCCTTTGCCAGACACAGGCTGCCACTGCGTGGTTGCCTCCCCATTCTGAACCAGTGTCCTCAGCAGGGCCGCTTCTAATTTTGATAAAAACCAGCTTGGCGGTTTTTCCTCGAAGGATTGCACTTTCTTTCATGGTGTGAGTAGAAGCCGGGGGTCATCGTTGTCCATGTGGACGTCCAGTCATTCCAGCACCACTTTTTGAAGACTGTCCTGCCTCTGTTGTATTACCCAACACCTTTGCTGAAAGTCCGGGGACACTCATGAGTGGGTCTATTTCTGGTTTCTCTATTTTATTCATTAACCTGGTGCTGATATCCCATAGATTTGATTGTTGTAGCTTTGAAGCCTTGAGATCAAGTACTGTAAATTCTCCAACTTGGTTTCTCTTTTCCATGTCATTTTGGCTCTTCAAGATATTATGCAGTTCTTTATACATTTAGAGTTAGCTTGTGACTTTCTGCAAAAAGACTTACTAGAATTTTGATTGGGATTGTATTAATGCTATAGCTCTATTTGGGGAGAATTGAATTAACAGCATAGAACATGATATTTATATATCTACATCTATCTTCCTTTATTTAGGTCTCTGTACTAATTGTCTGTTGATGCATAATAAATAACTCTAAAATAGAATGGCTTAAACAATAAACATTTGTTATCTCACAGTTGCTGTGGGTCAGGAGTTTAAAAATGGCTTAGCTGGGGGGTTCTGGCCCCAGATCTTCTACGGTGACAGTGAGGGTCCTCAGCCAGCTCTGCATCGTCTGGGCTGCACTGCCGGCTGGGGAGCTGCCTACAGAGTGGCCTCCTCACGTGGCTGTTGGCTGAGGCACCTGCCTCACAGGTGGATGGGTGGGGGTAGACTGCTCAGTCTGACAGCCCCTCCAGGAGAGATGGAGACGCCGCTGCATTGTTTTGTGACGAGTGAGGCAGCCCCTGAGGTGAGGCATCGCCATTTCTCCTTTGTTGTTGTGAGAAGTGAGTACTCAAGGGGAAGGGGGGTCAAAGTATTTCAGGCTTTGTGATACTAATTTTATAAATGACACTTAACATTTTGCGTTTTCCAAGTACAGAGGCATACAGTTGATTTTAACATACTGTCCTTTTGTCCTATGACCTTGCTATTTATTTTAGTAGCCCTCTTATGGGGTTTCTACATGTCTCCTACATGCCTTCTGCATCTGAAGAGTTTTGCATCTTCTCTCCAATCTGCAGGCTTTTCATTTCTCGCCTGAGTGCACATGCTGCGGCCTCTGGTACAGTGTCGCCAGCCTCCCTCGAGGACCTTCCTTTGCCCCTGGCTGGGCCCTGTCCAGGGTTAGTGATCCCTCCAGGCTCCAGGTGTCTGGGGGTGCATTCTGACGAGGAGCCAGGTGAGGGTACATGATAGCTGATCCCCATTCTGCTGCTGGAATGATGTAGGTGGCTCCCCGTGGCCAGAAAGTCCAGGTGCTCGGAAGGCCACTCCTGCCCTCTGCCTTTGGGCGTGTGCTCCTGCTGCTGTGACCCAGTGCAGCTGGAGCCTCAGGGAGCTGAACATCTACAATCTGAACTAAAGCTGGCACTTCGGTTCCCAGCCCAGGTCCCAGTTGGCCAGCTGTCCTGGGAATGTCCTTTACAGCGATGGCCCCGAACACGTTCAGCAACAGGTTCAGCATGGGAACCTAGCACGTTTCGGGGGCGGGGGGTGGGGGGGCAGTGCCTGGAGTGGGACGTGTGTCCTGCACAGGTCCCACTGGGTCCGGGAGGTCACGTGCTCCCACTCCCCTGAGCCAGAGTCTGTGCAGGGGGGTGTGTCCTGGTGGGTGTCGGGTTTCCCTGACGACTAGTGGCCCGCACCTTTCTGTGTGTTTACTGTTGTGGAGTGGCTGTTGAAGTCTTTGGCCTATAGTCCTGTTTGGTAGAGGGCTATTATTTTTTGTTGGTTTTTTTTAATCCTCACCTGATATGTTTGGTGACGGTGGAGAAAGGGGTGGAGAGAATATCATGGATCGGCCGCCTCCTGCACATGCCCCAGCCAGGGGTCACACCACCACCTTTCGCGGTACATGATGCTCCAACAGAGCTTTTTTTCTTTTTTTTTTTTGAGATTTTATTTATTTATTTTTTAGAGAGAGGGGAAGGGAGGGAGAAAGACGGAAACATCAATGTGTGGTTGCCGCTCATGTGGCCCCCACTGGAGACCTGGCCTGCAACCCAGGCATGTGCCCTGACTGGGAATTGAACCTGCCACCCTTTGGTTCCCAGGCCCGCACTTGGTCCACTGAGTCACACCTGCCAGGGCTGCCTTTTAGTAGTTCTTTTTATATCAGTTGTTGATTATGTATTGCCAATATAATTTACTAGTTTGTGGCTTGCTTTTCCATTCATTCACTCGTTTTATTTTTAAATTCTATTTTGAGATCGTTGTAGATGCACACACAATTGTAAGAAACAGTTCAGAGAGACCCCTCCTCACTTTCAAGTCCCCCAAAGGCACGTCACCGCGCTCAGACACGTGGGACACCGGCCTGCAGGTGCACCAGCTGCAAATGCGCCGACATGTGCGCTCCGGTCTGTGCGGCCGTATCACAGCCATGCGCATGTGTGTCCACCCAGGGTCCCGGGCTGCGCCGCCCTGTGGGACCACTCCTTCCCCACCCCCACCCCCACCCTAGGTCTGGTCATTCCGGGGGTCCTTTGCACCCAGCAGATGCGGCTGTCGACGGTGAGCCAGCGCCCTCAGGACCCCCGAGCTGTGCGCCCTCGGTGTGGGTGCCGCGGCGCCGGTGTTCCCGCGAGAGGCAGCTGTCTCCAGTTGGAGGCTCTGATGACTCGAGTCGCTGTGAAATCCACGTGCAGGTTTTGTGTGAACTTAGATTTTCTCTTCTCTGGGGTAAGTGCCCTGAAGCACAGCTGCTCGGTCACGTGGTGAGCGCACATTTAGTTTTTTAAAAGAAACTGCCAAGCTGTTTTCCAAGTGGCTGCGCCACCAGCACCATGGGAGACCCTCCCTTCACCGCCGCCGGCGGAGGCTGTGGGTGGGATGGGCTTGCTGCGGCCCTCACTTGCGTCTTCTCACCCTGCGTCCTTGCCAGTGAGGTGCCTGCGCCCGTTGTGTGCCCATTTTCTGATTGGAGTGGTTTTATTTTTTCTTTTTATTTTTTGCTGAGTTTTGGGAGTTCTTTGTGTTTGCTGGACGGAAGTCCTTTGTTGGGTCTGTGGTTTGCAAATATGTTCTCGGGTCAAGAGCTTGTCTTTTTAGCCTCTTCACCGGGCTTTAGCCAAGCGGAAGCTTTAAATTTTGGTGCATCCAGTGGGTCCTGTGCACTTGGCTTGCTTCTGGCATTGCTGCTGTAGGCTCTGCGTGGCTTTACCCTTTGCACTTGACAGACAGTTTTCCATGTCCTCCTGAGTGTGGAGCTCTGCTCTCGAGCTGAGCCAGCGTCCTCAGTGAAAATACTCCTGGATTCCTGGCCTGGGCTGGGCTGCCCGCCCGCCCAGCTGTGTGTCTATGCTCAGGGGCCCTCTCCTCCATCGTCCTGTGAGTGCCTCAGCGTCTTCCTTACCAAACCTTATAATAAATCTGGATACCCAAATGTATAAGGACTTGCAATCTGTTCGTTTTTAGGATTGTCCCTGCTATTCTTGACCTTTTGCATTTCATCTAAAATGGAGAATTAGCTTGGAGAGAAAATCGTGATGGAGAATGAGAGTCACTGATACAGCTACGGGATTTGCGTTGTGGTGCACGGGGTGTGAGATGAGTGTGGGGGAGATGACAAGATCGGGTAGTAGGTGCACTGGGCACTCATGTCCTCGTGGACTTGGAGTGGGGCTGCGGCAGTGAGGGCGGGGGGCGAGGAGGGAGAGAAGCAGCCCCCAGAGAAGGTGGGAAGGGAGCAGGGTAGAGGGGAGCCAGGTCCCATGGGACAGTGAAGGCCATGAGGGACAGGGCTGAGCCCAGGGCTCCAGGGGAGGGTTTCAGGAAGGGTGTGGGAGTGGGCCAGGAGCCCCTGCTCTGCGCTGCTTACCCTGAGTCCCCCTCACCTCCCTCCCATGCTGACTGACCGAGGTTCCTGGGAGGCAGGCCCCCTCCCTGTCCTAGCCCGCTGGGGGCCCCTCTTCTCATGGGGACCACTGTGAGTCCACTTTTCTCCTAATCCCTTTTCTTTCTTGTATTTTTTTCGAAGATTAAAAAATAAAGATTTTCTCTGGCTGGTGTGGCTCAGTAGATTGAGCTCCAGCCTGTGAACCAAAGGGTTGTAGGTTTGATTCCCCGTCAGGGCACGTGCCTGGGTTGCGGGCCAGGTCCCCAGTAGGGGGCGCATGAGAGTAACCACACATTGATGTTTCTTACCCTCTCTTTCTTCTTCTCTTCCCCCTCTCTAAAAATAAAGAAAATATTTTTTTTTTTTTAAGATTTTCTTTATTTATTTTTAGACAGAAGGGAAGGGGGAGAGAAAGAGAGGGAGGGAAACATTGATGTGAGAGAGAAATGGCAATTAGTTGCCTCTCACAGGCTCAGTTGTCTGACCAGGGACCCAACCTGCAGCCCAGGCAGGTGTCCTGACCAGGAGTCACCTGCAACCTTTCACCTTGCATGCTGATGCCCAGCCCACTGAGCCATACTGGTCAGGGCATCCTTTTTTTTTTTTTTAAGATTATTATTTATTTTTAGAGAGATGGGAAGGGAGGAAGAGAGGGAGAGAAACATCGATGTGCGGTTGACTCTCACACGCCCCCTATTGGGGACCTGGCCTGCAATCTGGGTATGTGCCCTGACTGGGGATTGAACCAGTGTCCCTTTGGTTGGTTTGCAGGCTGGCGCTCAATCCACTGAGCCCCACCAGCCAGGGCCCTTTCCTTTGAAAAAGACAAAAAGGTTGGTTTTCTTTCAAGAGGGGCCACCTGTGCAGGCGTACCTGCAGGGCAGTACCGAGAAATAGCGTGCCGGGTGTAAGGCCTGGTCCATTTCTGTAGGTGCCTCAGGGCCGTCTCTGCGGCTCAGTGGTCTGGCCACCTGAGTGGTCCCGAGCGTGTCCCACATCTCGTTTGTGTGTGCTCACTGTCTGGGTGTTTTCGCTGTGATCTGTGTCATTGTCCTGTGAGCTCTTTGCTCACTGTGTGTGCCCCTGACGACTGACCCGTGACCACTTTGTCACGTTCATTGTGAATGTTTTTGCCCAGTTGACTGTCTCTTTTGTAGCGCTATATATATATATATATATATATATATTTTTTTTTTTTTTTTTCCCCACTAAAAGAGAAAGTTTATTTAGAAAGTGATAGAGGGCCCTGGCTGGTGTGGCTCTGGATTGAGCTCCAGCCTGAGAACCCCAGGTTCGCTGGTTCGATTCCCAGTCAGGGCGCAGGCCTGGGTTGCAGGCCAGGTCCCCAGTAGGGGGCGTGTGAGAGGCAACTGCACACCGATGTCTCCCTCTCTTTCCCCCTCCCTTCCCCTCTCTAAAAATAAATAAATGAAATCTTTAAGAAATAACAATAACAAAATGAAAAAGAAGTCATAGAGGTAGAAGAAGTAAGCGGTAGAAGAAACGGGCTCAGGAAACAAGTCACAGAGACGAAAGAAGGGCCCTTGGAGCTCAGGAGATGAAGATCGAGGTGAAGAGGGGGGCGCTGGAGGTTTGGTTTTGTTTGCACGGTGCAGACATTTTGAAAACCTAGTGTAATCGGATTACTCGGTTTTCTTTGAGGATTCTGGGTTTTGTGTCAGGCTTCGGAAGGCTCTCTGTCCTTCTGCTTGTTCCCCTCCTGTCGGTGGTTTTGTTGTTCCTTGCGTCGTGTCTGGTGTGTCTGTGACGGGAGGTGGCCCTGCCCTGTGTCCCCGGCGGCCGGCTCCCTGCAGCGGACGCACTGGTCTTCCCCTCGTGTCTGCTGACCCCCTGCTCCCGGGCTTCTGGCCGCTCCCCGCTCTGGTCACTACTTGTCCCGCTCACCACCCCCCCCCGCCCCGTCTGCCGCTCTTGGTCCTTCCCACAGCCCTCCCCACCCTTCCTTTGTTGCTCTGCCCTCTGCTGCCCGCGCCTGCTGGTGGGTGTGCAGGTGCCAGCGTCTCTCCTGGGAGGCCCCCCGGCCCCGGATCCGATCACATCGCTCATTTGTCTGAAAGCCTCCGGCTCCCTGGCCTGCTGGGCAGAGGCCAGCTCCCGGCCAGGGACAGAGGACAGAGTGTGCTGTGTGCCTCTGCCCTCCCTGCCCGACCCGATGCCCGAGGGGTGCGCACACCTGCCCTCCCGAGACAGAGTGCTTGAAGTTGTTTTCAAGTTTGTCTTCACGCGTCTCAACAGTCAAACAGCGGGAAGGATGCGAAGTGCGCATTCTCTCTGCCTGCTACTCCCTCCGCCCGTCCCGTGACCGCTGTCAGCCGCGTCTCGTGTTTCTTACATGGATATTAATCTGCTGTGCGCATTTCATTCCTCTTTACATCAAAGGTGGCGTAGCGTACGTAGGCTTTGTGCCGTTTCACTAGACAAACACCATTTCTCGGCAACCTTCCCAGGGTAGTGCGCAAGGCGCTCCCGTTCGCCACCCCCTTCGATAGACTGGGAGGTCATTTCCACCTTTCCTGTCCTGAAGGTGCTGCGGCGAGGGGCCTGATGGTAGTGCTGCGGGATTGGCTTCTAGAACATTCCAGAACAGGCCTGCTGGGGGCAGGTGAGAGCCTGGGGACGGCTGCTCTGCACTCACAGGACGTCCATGGTGAGGGGCCGACGGCAGCACCCCCAGGTCTGCTCTTCCCCTGGTCCCCACACCGGCGTGAAGAGCCAGCCACCTGCCTCGCTGCCCTTGACGGTCACTTGTGCTCAGCTCCTCCACCGCTGCTCTGAGCTCGCCCAGAGGCCCTGTCTCGGACTTCCATCAGGGCTGCTTCCTCCTCCTCACGGTGGTCTAGGCGCACAGGCCCACCCCATGGCCTCTGCCCAAGCACAGTGGGCCTCGCTAAGAGCGGGGCCTGTCCCTGTTACTCTCGTCCCCTGTCCTTACCCCCAGAGCAGAGCGGGGCAGGGGGAGAGCTTGTGGAGGGACCAGAGCATGCACCCCAGTCAGGTGGCCGTCAGGAAGCCTCCTGCCCTGCGGCCTGGCCACCTCTCCATGGCCCGCGGCTCAGGGTCCCGGCTGTCCTCAGCAGCAGGAGGGCGCCTGCCCAGACCCCGGCCCCTCACAAATGAGACCGAAGGCCCCCCTTCCAGGTGCCAGCGCCTGGCTGACCAGACAGACAGGGAGTCGCCCTCAATCCGTTTGCCCTCCGGGCTGGGGGTGGGGGAGGGGGTCAGACCAGGACACACGGGGCCTGAGGCGGCTGGCCTTTGCCTGCCTGGAAGGCTGCTGCGGGGCCCTGCTGCCTGGTGCCGGGTGTGGCAGGGCCGGGTGGGAGCCTGCCTAGGTGCTGGGGGCCGGTACCCTAGTGAGGTCACGGCGCCCCCTAGAGGCCGTGCTGCCACAGGTGCCCTGACCGCGCGGGATGGAGGTCCCTGCCGTCTGCAACACTGGCCTCCAGCCAGGGCGGCGTCCACTCTGCATCGGGGCCTGGCGACCGTGACACGGGCCCCACTGGGACTTCCAGATGACCTCATCTGGACTCGTCTGTGTGTGTCTTTCTGCAGAGTGATGACACGCTTCACTTTTCCTAGAGTCGGGCACCTGCGGAGCTCCCGTGTTCTGCTGTCCCAGAGAATGCCGCAGATGAACCCAGCTCTTCTGACTGCAGGTGGTGGGAGCCGGCTCCCACAAGCCCCTGCAGGCAGATGCGGGCGCTGACCGCTGGGGAGGTGGGCGGGCCCTGGGCTTGCAGGCCAGGCTCCGAGGCTCTGCCTCCCCCGCCCTCTCCGGCCATGGCTCTGGCTGCACGTCTCTCGCTCAGGGGGCTCTGCCTTTAGGCGTAGCCTCAGTTTCCCCACATGGAAAACAGGGACCAGCCAGGGGAGGACCTACCAGGACACGGCCTGGGCTGGGGTCTGGGGCCCAGGGCCTCCCATCCCAAAGGCCAGGTGTCTTGGGGACTGAGGGGGAGGGGCAGTGGCCACTGTCCATCCAGGAGGCTCCTCCCACCTGGCTCCACACCCCACGCAGCTGGCCTGGGCACAGAGCTGAGAACTTGGAAAAGTTGCCCAGATAATCTCTGTGTGACATTCCAGGGAGGCTTAGGGGAAGCTCTGTAGACGGGCGGAGCTGCCCTGCTGAGCCCCCTCTGCCTGGGTGTGGTGCGGTGGCCACTCAGTGGGACCCCACTGAGCTGGTCTGGCCTTCCTGGCTCTGCTGAGGGGCCAGGCTCCCAGCGCGGGTGGCCGTTCCTGGACTGGCTGGAAGAGAGGGCTGAGTGTGGCTCAGGGCAGCAAGCAGGGTTCAGGGGCTCCCACTATGGGGAGCCAGGCCCCGGGCACTGCAGAGCCCCCTCAGTGGAGACGGTTCCAGGGTGGGGTGCCCACGCAGTCACCTAGGGCACCTCCTTTCTTTCAGAGGATGCGGTCCAGCTGCCCAGGGCCACCTGGAGACTGCCTTCCGGCCACTTCCAGGAAGGAGTGCGGCTAAAGGGGCCCAGAGGGGACATTGGCTTCAGTGAGGCGGGCCCACCAGAGTCGGGGGCAGAGGGCCTGAGAGCCGCCTTGTGCTGGGGGCTGGCAGGGGCCAGGCGCGCAGCCTCAGCCAGTGCCCCCGCCCCCACCCCACAGCAGCGGTGGGCTGGGCTGGGGGTGCAGGAAGCTGTCCAGAACCTGCTCTGTGAGGAATTTCCACAGACGGCCTTCAAATGAGAAAACCAAAGGCAGTGTGCACTCCATGTGCAAAGCTCTTTGTTGTTCGAGGTTGTTTTCTGTAGGATGTGGGCATCAGAATCTCTTTTCTTGTATAAAATGATGGCATCTCCTCAGTTTTGTTAAACTTCGCAAGGTCAGGCGGTGGCTCCGCCATTGGTGCCGTCTTGGAGAATGGAAAGCAGCCCCTGGGCCCTGCGCTGCGCTCTGTCTGGGGGCCGTGGCCCCTGGGGCTGCATTCTCTGTGGGCCCTGCCCAGACGAAGGCTGAAGCCTGCAAGCCAGGCAGAGGGCCGTGTGGGCCGGCTTCCCTGGCAAGCCCGGAGGCTGACCGCAGAGGTGACAGTCCTGCCTCGCAGCTGTGTGTGTGGGGGGTGGCGGCGGGTGGGGGGGAGTCCCAACTCTCCAGTGAAGAGGGGCATGAGGGGAGCTGTGAGTGGCGTGAAGGGGTGTGAGGGCTCTGCTGGGCCCCAGAGTCGTCTGGGGAACTGGCTGGAGCTGTGGAGGGCTGTGTCCCTGGGGGCAAAGGCAGGACTTGGGGGACAGCAGCGAGTCTGGACAGCTTGTCTGCCCCTGGCCCCCAGAGTCTGCAGAGCTGCTGCCTGGAAAGCTCTGCCCTGGGCCCTACTGGCCCCAGTTCCGTCCTCGAGAAGGCACCAAGGCCAGGCTTGCAGAGGCCAGAGCTTGGGCACTGTCGGGGGCACGGTCAGGGCAGGCCGGTCCAGGCTGGTCCTGTTCAGTGAGGCACCGGGTGCACCGGAGGTCCTGCGGCAGGAGGGACAGTCCCCTTCCAGAAAGAAGGGGGTCCTCACTGAATGTCCTCAATGCAAGTGTGGCCAGAGGATGCCGTGTCAGTATCTAGATGTCCCCAAGGCCTGGCTGGGGGAGGACCAGGACTCCTGGTGAGCTGTGGGCCAGGGCCTTCTGGGCGGAATGCGGCCAGGGCCTCTCAAGGCGCGTCTCCTGACCACACGCAGCAGCCATACCAGGGATGCTGGGCAGGGCAGGCCATGGTGGACTCTACGTGGCCGTGCCCCAGCCTAACTCCCGTCTGCCTTGATACAATAGATCCCAACCCTAGCAGGCGACCTGGCCCATGTCCACGTGATGGAGGCTTTTATTGTAGCCCAGGGTGGCTGGCCAGGGCATTCACTGGACTGAGCTAGGGACCCGCCCGGGGAGGGAGGCCCAGCTGCTGGGCAGTGAGAAGCCGGGGTGTGGGTCTGAACAGGCTGGGGCCCTTCTTGGCCTGAGGCCCAGGAGGCAGGGCCTGCCCTTGGGGCATTTCCTGCAGGGCCCAAGGAGAAGGCAACCTTGCCTGGCCCAGCCTGGGGGCAGGCAGGTCAGCTGCTGTGGGGACCAGGGCTGGGCCCTGGAGCCCGAGGAAACTTGTGGAGAGCAGCTCACTGCAGCAGGTGCCTGGGCCTAGAGGGCAGCCTCCTCCTCCCCTCTCGGCCCTTTCCTGAAATGCGATGAGTCAGAATGGGGCAAAGCAAGCCCACCCCCCACCCCCCACCCCCCACCAGGACTGCAGGGCTTGCTATGGGCACCAGGGAGGGGGACCTTTCACAGGGCACAGCCTTGTCTCACCTGCTAGCCGCTGGGAGCCCAGCCAGCCCCTCCCTGAGCCAGCCTCCATGTGCTTCCTCTTCCTCCTCAGGCCCCTGGAGCCGCCTGCTGTCCGTGGCCTGGCCACCCACCCAGGACTCCTGCGGAGGGGATGTCCTCCTAAAGACCGGCTGCGCATGTGGTGCCCTGGCCGCTCAGAACCTCACCCTGGGCACCGGGTCGGGGACCCCAGGACGCCCAGCACACGCCCTGCCCTGCCTGTGCTGGCCACGGTGCCCGCCCTCCGGCCACACCTCCGTGTTGGCACCCACACACTGACCCTGGGAGGCAGACGGGAGAAGGCGGAGGGCAGGGAAGGCTGGCCCATGGCTGCTCCCAGGCCCCGCCCGGGCTCCTGAGGCCTGGAAGGAGAGGGGGCTTCTAGGACTCCCAGGGGCCTCTCTACCCATTGCCCTGCCCTCCCTGCCCCTCCAGCGAGGTGCCAGGAAGCTGCAACTTTGTTATTGGGGCGACTGGCTGCAGACCCTGGACTGAGGCAGACGAGCCCTGCGGCGCCCTGCCGGCTGTGCACCCTGACCCCAGGAGGGCGGGCGGGAGGGAGGCCCTGCCCTTGAGCGGCCAGGCTGCCAGGGCTCCTTAGAGGCGCTGCCTGCATCCTCCCTCACTGCCCTTTCTGCCAGGAGCCTGTGCCCCAGGGCTGCCTGGCCCTGGGCCTGGTCACGGAGCAGAACCCCCTGACTCAGCCTTGCCAGGGGCGGAGGGCACCAAGCCTTGAGGGGATGCCCCCAAGGGCGCCAGTCCAGCCAGCTGCCCTGCCCCTCGGGCCCATCCTGGCCCCTCATTCCCCCGTCTGGTGCCCTGAGCAGCCCCCCTGGCAGGCAGCCCCCGCCATGGCCGAGCACCTGGAACTGCTGGCAGAGATGCCCATGGTGGGCAGAATGAGCACGCAGGAGCGGCTGAAGCATGCACAGAAGCGCCGTGCCCAGCAGGTGAAGACGTGGGCCCAGGCTGAGAAGGAGGCCCAGGGCCGGGAACAGCCGCGGAAGGAGGCAGCTGCAGGCAGGCCCCAGAAGCGGGTCCTCTTCCCTCCCAGCGTTACCCTGCTTGAGGCTGCCGCCCGAAATGACCTGGAAGAAGGTAAGTGTGGCCGACCCCAGGGCAGTGCCTGGCCTGAGCCTTGTTCTCATCACCCCGGCACAGGCCTCGTGAGACCTGCCAAGGACATGGCTGCATCTTATGGGGGCTTGGGGGCTTGCCCAGCTGTGGGCTGCAGGTGAGAGGGCAGCATGCAGGGCTTCTACTGTGGAGTCAGGGCCAAGGTGGGAGGGCTTCCAGGGGCCTGAAGCACCCAGGGTTTGCCTCCAGTGGGCTGGGGGCCGCCAGTCTTCCTGCCTCTTGCCAGAGTATGGGGTACTGGTCAAGAGAGTCCTGTGGGCTCCCACATAGGCTGGCCCCCTGGACTTCTGTCTCCATCCGAACCTTCCTGGCCTGAGCTTTGGCAGGCCCCCCTGCTCCTCCCTGTGCCCACATGCTCACAGCCCCCTGCTCTCCCTGAGGCTCCTGGGGGTTCTTGCCTCCCCCCAGGGTAGGGTCCTCTGCTGCAGAGGCTGGGGTGCAGAAGGCCTGAGGCGAGGGAAGTGGACAGGGCGTGGTGGGTGTGCCCTAGGGATCTATGGGAAGGAGGGGGCGTCCTTGTGCAGCCTGCCAAGCCCCCTCAGGGAGGTTCAGGCCACCAAGGAGGTCCCAGGTGACCTTGGCAAGAGCCTGGGCCCTGGGTGGAACTTCTGAGGAGGAGTGAGGGCAGGACCAGTTTTGCTCATCGGGAGACCCTGGGGGGCAGCCTGGGCACCTCAGGCCCCCACTCCAGGCTGCAGCAGGGCAGGGAGCCTGCAGTACGGGGAGGCGGCTGCAGGTCCCAGGGAAGGGTGGGTGTGTGGTCTGCCAGTGGGGGAGGCTTGGGGGAGACATGGGACGTGGTGGGGGATAGTCAGCCCAGCTGGGCTGCTCTCACAGTCGAAGGGGCATTCTGGGAGCCCGAGGGTTGGAGTGCCAGGACCCAGGGGGCTGGAGGCAGAGGACTGCCCTGTGAGGCCCGCTAGGACAGAGGGTCTCCTGGCACACGCACCACTGCCATCCTCACCCTCCTCTGCCCCTCGGCCGCAGTGCCGCAGGTGGCCTGGGCCCCTGCCAGCACAGGCCTGGCCAGGGCAGTGCCAGCCTGTGGCAGGACCTCTGTCCCTGTGCCCTGAGCGTGCCTCCCCCTTCTTGCAGTCCGCCGGTTCCTTGAGAGCGGGGTCAGCCCCGACCTGGCCAACGAGGACGGTCTGACAGCCCTGCACCAGGTCAGCGCTGTGGGGGAGGGCAGGGGGGGGTGCGGCCGTGGGCTGGCCTGGGGCTCAGGCTGCGCGGTTTTCAGAGCTGCATCGACGACTTCCGGGAGATGGTGCAGCAGCTCCTTGAGGCCGGGGCCACAGTCAACGCCCGTGACAGTGAGTGCTGGACACCCCTGCATGCCGCGGCCACCTGTGGCCACCTGCACCTGGTGGAGCTGCTCATTGCTCGGTAGGACGTGCCAGGGGCAGGTGTGGCCAGAGTGGCTTCTGTGTCAGGGATGGAGCAGGGCGGGCAGTGCGTGCTGAGACGTGGCCCAGGTGTCTCGTCCACAGGAAGGGTGTCCTTGCCTGTTCTGTTCCCACTCGCCTTTCCTCAGTGCCTGCGTCCTGGCAGGGAGAGCCGGGCCTGGGTCGGGGCACAGGCACTCAGGCCAGTGTGGTTGTCTGCCCCACTCCACCTGCCCCCGGCTGCATCCTGCCAGGTGTCATTAGGAATCAGGGAATCCCTTGAGAGTAGGTCTTGACCTCCAGCTTTGGCCTCCGGGCCTCCCCAGGGTCTGCACAGAGAAATGCCATTCTGGTCGATGCGGAGGGTGGGACTGGCCAGGAGGCAGGGTGTATGTGGACTCAGTGAGAGGGGGGCTGGACAGTCGTTGGCCTTACCAGGATCCAGGGGTCCCCGTCATGGTCTCTCAACTCTGACCCTCTAGTAGGATAGAGGGTCGGTGCTCAGACCACCTGCAGACCAGCCCAGGCTTTGGTGGGGTGGTGTGTGGGTCTGTCTTGGTGCCTGGGCTCCCCAGAGTTGTGCCCCCCGCCCTGCAGGTGGGCCCACTGCACGCTCACAGGGGCTGACGGGCACCAGTAACCTGGAGACACAGGTGGAGACGCAGGACGTCTCACCAAGGCTGAGGGCAGCCTCTCCTCACAGCACCGGGGGCCTGGGCCTCCACCGCGGCAGCCTCCCAGTGTCCTGGAGGGCAGCCGGCCTCGGCTGGGAGGGGCTGGGGCCTCCCTGGGGGAAGGGAAGAGGAGTCCTGTGGCCACACCCCACCCACCTTCCCGACAGGGGTGCCGACCTCTTGGCAATCAACACGGATGGGAACATGCCCTACGACCTGTGTGAAGACGAGCAGACACTGGACTGTCTTGAGACAGCCATGGCCGACAGAGGTGAGTGCGGCCCACCTGCTGCCAGGCTGGCCCGCGGGTGGGCAGGGGTAGGGGTCCAGCTCTGAGCCTGCTGCCCTGCAGGCATCACCCAGGATGGCATCGAGGCAGCCCGGGCCTTGCCAGAGCTGCACCTGCTGGAGGACATCCGGAGCCTGCTGCGGACGGGGGCGGACCTGGATGCCCCTGGGGACCACGGGGCCACGCTGGTGAGGACGAGGCTGGGGGACGCAGGTGGAGGAGGTTGCTGCTGGGGGGCCAGGGGCCGGGACTCAGGGTGGGGCGTCTGCCTGCAGCTGCACGTCGCTGCTGCCAATGGATTCAGCGAGGCGGCGGCCCTCCTGCTGGAGCACCGGGCCAGCCTGAGCACCAAGGACCGCGACGGCTGGGAGCCGCTCCATGCCGCGGCCTACTGGGGCCAGGTGGGCGTGGGGCTGGGGAGCTGGGGTGGCAGGGGCTGGGGCAGGCCTGCAGCGCTGGTGCATTCAGCAGCCTGGGTTCGCTGGCCGCAGGTGCACCTGGTGGAGCTGCTGGTGGCACATGGCGCCGACCTCAACGGGAAGTCCCTGATGGAGGAGACGCCTCTTGGTGAGCCGGGGGCTTCCTCCCCCCGGGGCTGGGCCTGGCGGGAGGACACCCTGAGCCTCTGCGCTCTCTCCTCAGACGTGTGCGGGGACGAGGAGGTGCGGGCCAAGCTGCTGGAGCTGAAGCACAAGCATGAGGCGCTCCTGCGTGCCCAAGGTCGCCAGCGCTCGCTGCTGCGCCGCCGTGCCTCCAGCGCCGGCAGCCGGGGGTGAGCGCCCGCCCTCCCCACGCCCCGGACCTGCCCACACCTTGCCGGCTGTGCCCGGGTCTTTGCCCTTGTTGCTGTCAGCCCCATGCCAGCTGGAGCCAGGGGCAGAGTCCACGGCGCGGGCGGTGCCCTCCCCCACGCTCACCCTGCCCTCCCCCAGGAAGGTGGTGAGGCGGGTGAGCCTGACTCAGCGCACCAGCCTGTACCGCAAGGAGCACGCCCAGGAGGCCATTGTGTGGCAACAGCCGCCTCCCACCAGCCCAGAGCCTCCTGAGGAGGATGAGGATGGCCAGACAGACACTGAGCTCAGGCCACCGCCCCCTGAGGTGAGCGCCTCCCCGCCCTCCTGCAGGGCAGGCCTGACCCCAGGAGCCAGTGGGACCCGCGCCCCTGCACCACACTCCCGGCGGGCACCCTGCCCTGCCCCTCCTGCCTGCCTCTTCACTGCCACCCAGCGGGGGGCCCCTGGCCAGGGCAGCCAGGCAGTGCCCTTCTGAATGGCCTCTGGGGCCCACGTTCCCCTCACAGGAGGATGACTCTGAGGTGTCCAGGCCACACAATGGCCGCGTGGGGGGCCCCTCAGGACGGCACCTGTACTCCAAGCGGCTAGACCGGAGCGTCTCCTACCAGCTGAGCCCCCTGGAGAGCACGGCACCCGACACCCTGGGCCGGGCCAAGGCCCACCACACCCTGGCGGAGCTCAAGCGCCAGCGAGCGGCGGCCAAGCTGCAGCGCCCCACGCCCGACAGGCCTGAGGTCCCTGGGTCCGCTCTGCCTGTCGACGCCGAGGTGCCTCCGCCCGAGTGTGGCTCCAGGGCTGCTGGAGACCCACCCCTGCTCAGGCTCACAGCCCCCTCGGAGGAGGCCCCCGTGGAGAAGAGGCCCTGCTGCCTGCTCATGTGAGGCGGGCGCCCTGGGGGCGGGCAGCCAGTGCGGTGGGGGGGGGGCCCTGGGCCCCCACCCAGGACTCTGCCCCCTCACTCAGGAACAGACCTGTGGCAGAAGCCACATCTGGGGGCACCTGGCTTCAGAGACTTTGTTTCACTCTGTGACTCTTGATAAAAAGCCCTTCTGCCACCTGCCTTGTTGTGTCTCAGCTGGGCCACTATCCCCATGGTGGGAGCTGCCATGTTCCTGGGCGCGCCGTCCCTGTGAGCACCTGTCTGGGCCCTTTCAGCACATGCTAGGGCTGGTGGTGGCGGCCCAGTCCTCGCGTGGGAGTGAGGCCTGCGGCCCGGGGCAAGTTCTCAGCATCCTGCAGGCTGCTCTGAAACCCTGCTCTCCTGAGGGGAGAGGGAGCTTGGGAAGGACCCTCTCTGGGGACCAGTGACACATGGCCCCTGAGCAGAGATCCTGGTTTGGGAAGGGAGGGGCCAGAGCCAGACGCATTGTGTAAGGCTGGCATCAGAAATGGGGGGGAGGGGCGGGTCCCCCACTCCTGGCCTGTGGCCTGATCCTGGGGCCTGGCTGCCAGCTTTTCCCTGGGCTGGCAGAGGGGCCAGCAGTTGGCCACTCGGGCTCTGAGCTGGCTGGGCACGATGTGTTGGGGTGACAGGGGCCCCTTAGGGGTCTCGAGTGGGAGGGCCGAGGGCATTGCCCGCTCATCTGTCCGTGGAGGGCAGTGTTGCGTGGCCCCCAGCACTGGGCGGCATGGGGTCAGGTCACTTTCCCCTCCCCGCTGGACAACCACCCGGTCAGTCCAGTGTCGCAGGGCCAGCCCTTCTTGAGCATTGGTGGTGGGAGGGGTGTCCACCGGGGGAGGGCCAAGGGTAGGCTGCTGGTTAAATTTAGTGTGGGGGCCAGTGCCGCTGCCCTAGGTCCACCTGCCACCCTGCCACCGGGGCTGCCACTTGAGCCCTGCTGCCAGGGGGTGGGCGGGGCTGGCCCTGCCTGGGGCTGGGCCCATATAAGCCTGCACTCTGCCCTGGGGGCCAGAGGGACAGGCCTGCCTGCTGGACGGCTGAAGTGGCAGCGAAGTGACAGCGGAGCAGAAAGGTGCAAGGTGAGAGCCAGGCCAGTGCCTGGGCTCCTGTGTGTCCTCTCCAGCCAGCCTCTCCACAGCCCAACTCCAACTCGGAGGGCAGGCTCCCTGACCCTCAGCCTCAGATGCCAGAGCTGGGCAGCTGGCCCTGGGCAGGGCCTGTGGGGGCGGGGCCCTGAGGGCCTATCACTGCTCACTCCCCACTCTCCACCAGTCAGCAGGGACTGGGAAGCAGTGCTGAGGTCACCCAGCCTGTGGTGTGGCCCAAGGGCAGTCCCAGGCTGGGCTGGTGAAAGGGCACCCCAGTACAGGGCAGCAGGTGTCCAAGGGCCCCTTCCCAACACCCCAACCCAGAGACTCTGGCCTCTCAGTCCAGATGGCAACCAGGTTCTGACCACAAGGCCCTTGTGTCCCCTGGTCATGGCCACCAGCCCAGGAGGGGCCAGATGGAATCCCCCGTCTGTACACCTCAGCCCCCTCCCCCGACACCCCTGGATTTCTGAGAACTGGCTCAGTTACCTGGGAGACAGGCCTGCTGAACCAAGGGAAGATGGGGGCCTCCAAAGGGCTAGGCCTCTTCCGAGGCCTGCTGGGGTAAACCTTTCTCCCCTCCTTGCCCAGTTCTGCCAACCCCCTTGGGGCACTCCACCCACCTCCCCTCCAGACCCAGTTCCTCAGAGCTTCCCGAACCGTCTGTCCCTACCCCCCACAAGGGTCTCCGGCTCCGCTGTCACTGGGACAGGGCACTGGGCAGAGCCCCAAGCCCCGCCCACCTCCTCACCCACTCCCTAAGGCTCCCTGGGGCAGAACTCTGCCCAGTGGGTGGGGCGGGGCCCCAGGGGCCCCCAGCTCCTCCTCCAGCCTTTCCCCGTCCCTTTCAGTGGGGCTGGAAGGCCGCAGTGAAGAGGGTGCCCTCTTACCTTGAGCCCCTACCCAGGCTCCCCCTCACCAGCCCTGGCCTGCTGAGCGGACTGTTTCCCTCATCCCATCTTCTGGATCCTGCCACCTCCTGAGCCTCCTTCTTGCCTGGTCTGAGCAGGGTCATGGCCTTGAAGGCAGGCGGCCACAGCCCGGCTGCAATGAACGGGCCGAAGGAAAAGGTGCTGACACTGGGCACCATGAACCCCTGTGTTAAGAGGGTGGAGTACGCTGTTCGAGGCCCTATCGTGCTGCGTGCCCTGGAGCTGGAGCAGGAGCTGCGCCAGGTATGGCCCTGGACCCCACCACTGCCCTCCAGGCCGCACCTGGGCAGTCCAGGGGCACAGGGGAGCAGGGTTTTCGGGAGTGACAAGGCCTGTTCTCTGCGGCCCTGCCTCCGTCCTTCCAGGGTGTGAAGAAGCCCTTCACTGAGGTCATCCGCGCCAACATCGGGGACGCACAGGCCATGGGCCAGAAGCCTATCACCTTCCTGCGCCAGGTGAGGCTCGCGCTGCCCTGGCAAGCCCTCCCCCTGCCCCCACCTGCAACCTATACGCCCTAGACTCAGCACTTGCGTCTCTCAGGTCCTGGCCCTCTGCGTCCACCCAGACCTCCTGAACAGCCCCGACTTCCCTGAAGATGCGAAGAGAAGGGCAAAGAGCATCTTGCAGGCTTGCGGGGGCCACAGCCTAGGTGAGCACCAGAGCCAGACCCCAGGGAGGAGCAGAGGCTGGGGGCGGCCTCCAGGGGAGGGGTGGGCTCGCCCCGCCCTCTGGAAGGGGGGGACCTTTCCGGGACCTCACCGCCCCCTCCGGTCCCGCCCCGCCCCCGGCGCAGGGGCCTACAGCAACAGCTGCGGTGTCCAGCCGATCCGCGAGGACGTGGCGCGGTACATCCAGCGGCGCGACGGAGGCATACCCGCGGACCCCAACAACATCTTCCTGTCCACGGGCGCCAGCGACGCCATCGTGGTAGGCGGGGGCCAGGGCAGGAGGCCGCCGCGGCTCTTTCAGTGCAGCCGGCCAGGCTCCTCCTGGCGCGGCGGCTCGTGGTTGGGGCGGGAAAGACCGGTGCGGCCCGGCCCCGGCCCCGCCAATGCCGCCCCCCACCCCGCCCGCAGACAGTGCTGAAGCTGCTGGTGTCCGGCGAGGGTCGCACGCGCACGGGCGTGCTCATCCCCATCCCGCAGTACCCGCTCTACTCGGCCGCGTTGGCAGAGCTCGACGCGGTGCAGGTGGACTACTACCTGGACGAGGAGCGCGCCTGGGCGCTGGACGTGGCGGAGCTGCGGCGCGCGCTGCTGCAAGCGCGCGACCACTGCCGCCCCCGCACGCTCTGCGTTATCAACCCGGGTAACCCCACCGGTGTGTTCCCCACCCCGCCCCGGCTCCGCCGCTCTCGGCTCCGCCTCTCCGCCCTACCGACTCGCGGAGAACAGTGCGCGCTCTCGGTTAACCCCGAACTTGCCGCGTCTCCCCTCCACCCCCCGCCCGCTCCCCAGGGCAGGTGCAGACCCGCGAGTGCATCGAGGCCGTGATCCGTTTCGCCTTCGAGGAGCGGCTCTTCCTGATGGCTGATGAGGTGCTGGCGGGTGCACGTGGGGTTGGGGTCTAAGGGCAGGAGTGGGCGCCCCCAGTGACACCTGTCGCTCGTCCAGGTGTACCAGGACAACGTGTACGCCGAAGGCTCTCAGTTCCACTCGTTCAAGAAGGTGCTCATGGAGATGGGGCCTCCGTACTCGACTCAGCAGGAGCTCGCCTCCTTCCACTCAGTCTCCAAGGGCTACATGGGCGAGTGCGTGCGGGCCAGATGGGCGGGGGCTCGCTGACCCTGCCCCCCCCCCACCGCTTCTTTCGGCCCTGCCTGGACGCCCGCCCTCGCCCCCAGGTGCGGTTTCCGCGGCGGCTACGTGGAGGTGGTGAACATGGACCCGGCGGTGCAGCAGCAGTTGCAGAAGCTGATGAGTGTGCGGCTGTGCCCGCCCCTGCCCGGCCAGGTCGTGCTTGACGTGGTGGTCAGCCCGCCTGCGCCCTCAGATCCCTCCTTCACGCAGTTCCAGGCGGTGAGCGGGGCAGGGGCGCGTGGAGGGGCGGTGAGCGTGCAGGGCCGCGGGGCACTGCTCCCCCGCCTGATGGGCCCTCCCTCCGCAGGAGAGGCAGGCAGTGCTGGCTGAACTAGCGGCCAAGGCCAAGCTCACCGAGCAGGTCTTCAACGAGGCTCCTGGCATCCGCTGCAACCCGGTGCAGGGCGCCATGTACTCATTCCCGCGCATACAGCTGCCCCCGCGCGCTGTTCAGCGCGCTCAGGTGCTTCGCCCGTTGGGTAGGGCAGAGCAGGTCCGTGGGGAGGGCGGGATCTGGGGCGCCCCGCCCTGACCGCTCCGACCGCCCTCGCCGCACACTCCAGGAGCTGGGCCTGGCTCCCGACATGTTCTTCTGCATGAGCCTGCTGGAGGAGACCGGCATCTGCGTGGTGCCGGGCAGCGGCTTCGGGCAGCGGGAAGGCACCTACCACTTCCGGTGAGGCCCTGCTGTGCAGCCCCTCCTCGTGGTCCCCACACCTTTTGCCCGTCGCTTATCTTCCTCCCCTTTTAGGATGACCATCCTGCCCTCCATGGAGAAGCTGCGTCCCCTTTTGGAAAAGCTGAGCCAGTTCCACGCCAAGTTCACCCGCGAGTACTCCTGAGTACTGCTGGGGACCAGGCCTGGTGGCCCTGGGCCTGAGGGTCTTGCTGCCCATGGGGCTGAGCCCCTGCCTCCCTTCAGGCCTCTAATAAAGCTGTGAGCGTCTGGCTGCTAGACGGAGGTGTGCTCACCTGTGTGCGCCTTCCCCCCACCCCCCCCACCCCACGAGCCATCTGCTGATTGCCCTTCTGTGCAGGCCTGCTCCCCCTTCAGGAGGAGCGGTTGAGGAGGCCTCCCAGAGGAGGTGACCTTCCTGCTTTCACAGCGTCTCCGGTGGGCTTGTTCTCCACCGTGGGGTCTCAGAGAGGAAGCCTTGGTTTCCCTCCTAACTGCCACCTGGGGCTGCTGTGCAGCGCTGGGACCCTAGGTCTCACTCAGCCCGTGCTGTTTGAAGAGCGAGGTGAGAGCGTGTGACACACAGAATGGGTCGCCTTACCGGTCCCTACCCCAGAGGCCGGCCGCTGTCGGCGGCTCGCGCGCAGTACCCAGGGTGGCCACCGGGGGCGCCTGCATGGGGCCGGCGCTCTGGCCCGCTCCGGCGCTCTATGGCCCGCGTCTCCCGGCCGCGCTGCCGCCTCAGCTGTGCCCGGAAAAGGGGATGGCTTGCGGTTCAGCGGGGTACGGACGCCAGGCAGTCCAACCCTAACCCCGCTTGGCCCAGTCCAAAGGCCATGCCGCCGTGTGACCCTTGATCCGGCCAGACTACCAGCGGGACCGCTCCGCCCTTTTCCACCACAGGCCGGCCTTGAACTCGGCCCCAGCTCCCAGTCCGCTCTCCTGGCCATGCGTGGGAAGCTGCTGCCGCTGGCCGGCCTCTACCTGGTGCAGGGCCTGCCCTATGGGCTGCAGTCTGGCCTGCTGCCCGTGCTGCTGCGAGCAGGTGGCCTCTCCCTGACACGCGTGGGACTGGCCAAGGTGCTGTACGCTCCCTGGCTGTTCAAGCTGGTGTGGGCCCCACTGGTGGATACACGGGGCTCCCCCAGGGCCTGGCTGACGCTCAGCACGGCGGCTCTGGGCCTGGTGTGTGGGCTGCTGGCAGCCTTTTCTCCCACCGAAGACGGCCAAGCCGAGCTGCCCGTCATGTGGGCGGGGCTGCTTCTGCTGCTGAACCTGGGTGCAGCTGTGCAGGATGTGGCCCTGGACACACTGGCTGTGCAGCTCCTGGAGCCGGCAGAGCTGGGGCCTGGCAACACCGTGCAGGTGGTCGCTTACAAGCTGGGGTCGGTGCTGGCGGGCGGTGGGCTGCTGGTCCTTGTGCCCACCCTCTCCTGGCCCCGGCTGTTCCTGCTCTTGGCTGCCACCTACTGGCTGGCTGCTGCCCTGGCTTGGAGCGCACCCGCTCTGCAACAGCTGCCCTCCCCCAAGCGCTCAGGACACGCCCCCCACACCCTGCAGCGTCTGCAGGACTTGCTGGCGGTGTCTGGGACCCTGTGGACCGCAAGCTTTGTGCTCACTTACAAGCTGGGTGAGTGAGGGCTTAAGTCAGGGAACAGCATGGGTGGGGACCTGGGGGGAAGCTCCAAGTGGGTCCCAGGGAATCCTGGAACCCACCCATGGGGCTGCCCTCTCTGGGGTATGCCCTGTGGGCTGAAGCCCGGCCCAGTTCTGCAGCTTGCCTCTTGCCCTCCAGCTATAGCTGCACGGCCACTCTGAGCTCCAGCCACAATCCCTTAGTCATGCTGACCCTGAGCTTGGCCGATGCAGTTTCCTCGGTTGGTCTCTCAGCACCAGAGGCAGGGTAGCAGCCTGGCTGGGGAGCACGACTGAGGCCACAGGTGGAAAGGGAGGCAGGTGACACCTGCTCACATTCTCCCCACAGGTGAGCAGGGCGCTAGCAGCCTGTTCCCACTCCTTTTGTTGGACCGAGGCCTCACTGCCCCAGAGCTGGGCCTGTGGAACAGTGTGGGCGCTGTGGCCTGCTCCATTGCTGGATCATCCCTGGGCGGGGCCCTACTGGCCAGGCACCGGTGAGCCTTCTTCAGCCTGCCTCTCACCCTTTCTTTGACCTGTCCCATACCCCTGACCTGCCCAATCTCACCACCACAGGAAGCTGCTGCCCCTGCTGAGGTCAGTGCTTCAGCTTCGTCTTGGGGGCCTGGCCTGCCAGACCACCCTGCTCTTCTACTTGGACACCCTGGGGGCCAAGCTGGGCCCTGGCACAATCCTGAGAGGTGAGGGGCTGGCCATGGGGGGAGGGACATGGTGCAGCCTGGGTCCTGCTGACCTCCATCCTCCCAGGGGCAGCCTTGCTGAGCCTGTGTCTGCAGCACTTCCTGGGGGGCCTGGTCACAACGGCCACCTTCACCCTGATGATGCGCTGCAGCCAGCTGGCCCCGAGTGTCCTGCAGGTGAGGAGGCCGAGACACTGAGGGCATGCAGGGCTGGGTTCCAAGCAAGTCTGAATCTGACCCCCCCACCCCCACAGGGCACACACTACAGCCTCCTGGCCACACTGGAGCTGCTGGGGAAGCTGCTGCTGGGCTCGCTGGCCGGAGTCCTGGCCGACAGCCTGGGGCTGCACCTCTGCTTCTCGCTCTTCCTTGCCCTCTCAGCCACACCCATTCTGGGCCTGGGCCTGGCACCCAGGGCCCTGGCCTGAGCCGGGCGGCAGGACCGGTCAATAAAGCCCCGTCTCCGTGTGGCCTGCTTGTGTCTTTCTGGGGTGTGTGGCATCACCCCACCCGAAAGGAGCCCTAAGAACAACTTCAGCATCTTTTATTTTGTTTCGGGGGACTCCTTGTGCCCACAGTCTTGGCAGTAAACTTTGCCCAAGGTGCTCAGTCACTGTCCTGGCCACTGATGTTCCCTTGTCTTTGTCTTGTACCTGCCACTCTCTGTGCTGTGAGACGTCCCCATCTGACACGGGGGACAGGGCCTGCCTGAGGCAGAGTGGTCAGCGGCCCCACAGCAGGATCTCCTCTGTGGCCAGGTGCATCAGGGCGTGGAAGCTCAGGTGCAGGTACTTCCTCCAAAAGCGCCGGTCTCGCCCATACACCTGGGCTGGGAAGCAGGGGCTTCCTGTGATAGAAGGGGAGATGTGGCCCTGAGGACTGTGCACTGGGTCCAGCCCCTGCCAGTGCCCGTGTTGGGGTTGAGCCTCCGGGGCCCTCACCGATGCCATGGAAGATGCGGGCCACAGCCCTGCCTGAGAACTGCTGCTCTGGCCACACGGACAGGAAGTGACGGATGTCCCTGCGGATCTGGTCCTCCCAGTCCTGGAGCTGTGGGTGGGGGCACGTCAGGCCAACTCGACCTTCCAGGGTCAGTCGCTTCCGGCCAGGACAGAGCAGGAGGTGGGCATGTGCATGAGGGTGAGGCTGCCTGACTTTGCCCCAGGCCCAGGGAGGGTCAGCACTCACCACAGCCTGCCCAGGCTCTGGGCCCTGTGCTTCCTCCTCGACCCCTGGACTCTCTTCCTCAAAGTAGTGACTGAGCAGGGCCTTGAGCCTGGCGCTTCGGTCCTCATCTGGCTGCTCCAGGCACGGCCCGCAGCTGGGGAAAGCTACACTGGGGTGGGATGAGCTTGTCAGAGCCGCCCTTGGGGGTGGGGTGGCCTCATTCTACCGGCCCTCCCCCGCACCTGTGAAAGGCCTGGAACTCAAGGCGCAGGCAGGCCAGGGCCTCCTGCTCTCTGGCCTGCACTCGGTTGTACAGGAAGTCACAGATCTGGTCCTTCTCCTGGGCCGTCAGGTCCCCGGGGCTGTGCAGGTGGAAGGCCAGCTCGCTGAACTCCACCAGCACTCCCGTATCCTGAGGTACACCTGCCAGAGAGAGTGTCAGACAGGCAGACTGGCAGGCGGGCGGCATGCAGGGCCTGGGGTGGGGCGCACCTGTCCTGGGCTCTGGGTCCCACTGCAGTTGGCAGAGTGCCTTCCGCACGGGAGCCAGCTCCCAGCCCATCGAGTCCACCAGCTCGACCATGTTAAACTCCACAGAGCTGCTTCCCCCATCTGTGTTCTCAGGTGGCTGCTGAGCCAAGCATGCAGCTAGCGGGGGACACCTGTGCCAGGAGAAGGGACGAGTGATTGATAGCCAACGTTCTCTGTCCCTGTCTCCACTCTGGGGTAGGACCTGTGCTCACCTGCTGGCCAGGGCCTGCAGCTGGGTGGGGCCCCCAGGGCATCGCAGGCGGCAGCAGGCATAGGTGGGTGCCAGCAGCTCCAACCAGCGCTGCGGGTGCAGCTCCAAGTAGCACAGCAGGGTCTCAATGACTGGGGACAGAGCTGGGCTCAGGGTACATGGGGCTATGCAGGGACCCTCCCCCCAACACCTGCCCCAGTCCCTCACCCTCCTCAGGCATGTCCAGGGCCTGCACTGTCGGCTGCACGGGGAGTGCCCGCAAATGGCCCGGGCACCGGGCTGTCTGCTCACGGCTGGGTTGCTTGCTCAAGTGCCTCTCTTGCCTCATGTCTCCCTCCTGCCCCGACAGTCGCTGGGCGCAGGAGCAGGGTGGGAACACACGCTGCACCAGCTTTTTGACAGCAAGGAAGTCGGCGGCGTTGGCATGCACGTGTCTGCGCAGCTCCTGCAGGTCCTCGCCCTACAGCAGGACAGCTGTGAACACGTGGCGGGGGCACCGGGCTGGGGGCGGGGGGCAGGCAGGAGAGCTTCAGCTGGCAGGCACCCACCTGGGGCTGCAGGAAGAGGTGGCACTGTGCAGGCTGCCCGTCGCGCCCAGCCCGGCCCACAGCCTGCACATAGCTCTCGAAGCTTGGGGGCAGCCCCAGGTGCAGCACCGCCCGGACGTCTGGCCGGTCCAGTCCCATCCCGAAGGCCACCGTGGCCACCACCACCCGCAGCCGGCCCTCCATGAAAGCCCGCTGCACCCGCCGCCGCTCCCGGCTGCACATGCCAGCATGGTAGGCTTCAGCCACGGCCTCCTGGGCGCAGCCTGCAGGGACGACATGGACGGGTGGGGGAGTGCGTGCTCGGGCAGGTCTGTGGGGCACAGTCCTGTCCCAGACTCACCTCCACGCCCCGGGGCCCAGGCCTTAGGGAGGCAGGTGCGGAGCAGAGCAGAGACACGCTCGGTGTCCTCTCGTCTGTTGCAATAAACGATGACAGAGTCCAGGGTGCGGAAGCGGTCACTCTGGAGCAGTGTCACCAGGGCCTGTTGAGAGACAGCTGTAGCCCAGTGCCAGCAATCGGGAATCTGGGACTCTCTCAGGTGTGTGCACACCCACCCGGTCTGGGTCCCTGTCCATGGACACGGAGAGGTGCAGATTGGTGGGGATGGTGACTGGTCCCCTGAGGACGGCCTCCTCGGCTATGCCCAGGTGCTTAGCCACGTCGAGAGCGGTGCTGTGTGTGGCTGTGGCCGTGAGACCCAGGAAGCAGCGCACCCCCAGGTGTTCTCGAAGCACCTGTGCAGGAATGGCTTGGTGAAGATTCCCCGCCCCCCCAAGCCCCCTCATGGTACCCAAGACAGGGCTTACCTTGCAGATGCGCAGGTAGCAAGGCCGGAAGTTGTGGGACCACTGAGAGAGGCAGTGGGCTTCGTCAATGCAGACAAAGGCCACCGGGGGCAGCTGAGAGAGGCAGGCGAGGCCCCCGGCTCCAGCTCCAACAAGCGCCTCCGGCGACAGCATCAGCACTTGCACCTGTGCTGCCCGCGCCTGTGGACCAATGGTTCGGACCACTGCCCAAGGCCCTGCCTGCCACCCCCAAGGGTCTTGCCCCACGAGGCCCTCACCCTCTGCAGGGCCGAGTCCCGCTGTTTCCTGGTCATGCCCGAGTGCATGCAGGCTGCCTTCAGGCCTGGAGGCAGGCCAGACACCTGCAGGTACGGGAGAAGAGCCTGTTGCAGGCCACCCAGTCCTGATCCTGTCCCAAACACCTCTTCAAGTTGCTCCGCCCCACAGCTACCACTGTCTCTACTCCAGGTCCTGAGGAAACACCCAGACCCTGTGTCCTAGAACCAAGTCCAGAGCTGCCTGTGGGCCTGGGCTCAGGAGCGCTGGGAACAGCCAGGACCACTGGAGACATTCCCCTTCCCCATGGCTCCTTTTAGGGGAGGATCTGGCCAGCCCTGTCCCTGCTGTCCTTGGGACACTGCCAGGCCAGGGGACTAGGGGCAGAGCTGGTAGGCTGAGAACCGTTGAGATGCCTGTAGCTCTGGGGTTGGGCTTTGGTAAGAAGCAGCAGTGCAAGGGGATGAAGGGGCTGTGGGTGCTGGTGCCTGTCTTCTGCCCATGCCCAGAGGTCCTGTCTACATACCTGGTCGTCCATGAGGGACAGGAGAGGAGAGATGACCAGCGTGAGACAGGGGCTTCGCCGGGCGTAGAGCAGTGCAGGGAGCTGGTAACACAGGGATTTGCCAGCACCCGTGGGCAGCACTAGCAGTGTGGACAGACCTGGGTGGGACTGAGGTCAGCGGTGATGCTCTGTGGCCTGGCCTCCCCCTTGTGCCCCCGGCAGCCATGCTCACCGGACAGGATTCGCATGATGGTGTGCTCCTGCCCAGGGCGGAAGGCTTGGTGCCCCAGCTTCTCCAGGGTCTGAAACACCTCAGCTGACGTCTCTGCGGACACAGGTGTTGGTCAGCGTGGCCCCGAGCTGCCCCCACCTCTTAGTAAAGGCTCTAGGCTGCTAGGCTTCCGCTCACCTGCCACTTGTCCCAAGGGCCCCAGCAGGTAAAGTGGTGGCACAGTCTGGGGTGGACAGGGTGGCCTGGGCACTGGCCCCTCCATGGGCACCAGCAACTCAGGCCCAGCAGGCTCTCCATCTCCCTCACCTGCGGGGGGGCAGGAGAGGGTGGTGTGGGAGCCCAGACTGGGCTGGCGTTGTTCTAACAAGAAGGCCACCGGCTACACCACCTCTCACCAGGCTGTTGGCAGCAGGCAGTGCCTGTCCTCTGACCTACTGCTCCCAACACGGACGGCACTCGTTCATCATCTTTGTCTTTGCCACCGTCCTCCTGGGGGGCCAGGGCAGGTTTTGGACCTAGGGCAGGGCGGTAAGAAGGCTTTGCTGAAGTCAGGCTGTCCCCACCCCAAAGGACACAGCACCCTCTCCAAGCACCGTTGACCTGACGTGCCGTCCAGGACAGAGGCCTCACCTTGCTGCAGGCATTGGGACGCCCAGTGGCCGAACTGCCCACATTGAAAGCAAGAATCCTTGGCTGTGGCTCTGGGCTGACCACCCCCAAAACATTCCCCTTTCTTCTTCCACTTCTGCTTCCACACCTGGGCTGGGGCACAGAGGATGGTCACAAGGGGAGAGGCAGGCGGGGTGAGGGGAGTGCCTGCCATTGTCTCACCTGCTTGCGGAGCAGCCTGCCACGCAGGGCCAGGCCCCGCACGTAGCGTCTCTGCTTCATGTTGAGCCGGACATAATTGCCCCTGTCCCGCACAGCTGGCCTAGAAGGGACACACAGGTGGGCCCTGCCTATAGCCCTCCTCACCCTGGCCCAACTCAAGGTGACCCTGCTGGGAGGCTGTAGTACCTGGGGGTCAGTGGGGTGCCGAGGGGCTGTGGCTGCACGGGCTCTCCTGGACCGTCTTTCACCTGCACTGCAGCCCCAGCTCCCTCAGAAGGGGGGCCCGCTTGGCTGCTGTGCTGCTTGGCCCCTGCAGGGCATATCTCTGGCTCCCCACTCCATCTCCGCTTCTTGCCTTGACTGCTGCCCGGTGTGGGGCTCCCTGCACTGACTCCAGCTGCCTGAAGACCTGGGGCCTCTGGGCTCTGTAGAGGTGCCTCCAGGCCCGTGCCGGGGCCAAGGACAGATGGGACACTTGTAGTTAGGGGCTGTGGCTCTTCTGTACCCAGCACAGGAGGGCAGGCCTCAGAAGTCCCTGGAACACCTAGGGTCACTTGGTAACACCGCTGCAGCCAGTCAGGGTCCAGGGAGCCTAGCCGCAGGCTCAGGGACTCCCGCAGCTGCTGGAGCCGGCCTGGCCTCAGCTGGGGCCTGGGAAGCTGCAGAGACACCTCACTGACTTCTTCAGGAGACACAGGAGTAGCCCCTGCAGCTGGTGGCCCCAGGGAAGGCACCTTGGGCGAGGGTCTTCGTGGAGTCCGGGGTATGCAGCTCAGGGCTGGCCCAGCCTGGGAGGGATTAGACAGACAAGCAAGTAAGAACCAGGCCCTGGGCTGCTGCAGACTCTGGAACCTGCCCAAGTCCCCCTAAACCACCCTCAATAAGGCAGCAGTAGAAACAAAGCTGAGAGCAGAAGGTGGTCCGGATCTCCTTTCAGGAGTTGTGGCCTGATTAATGCTGGCACACGCATGTGCGCTAGCACATGTGCATACATGTGGAATTTCTGGTGATCCTGCCCCTGGGACAAGGGCAGTTCTGGCCCAAGGCTGGACCGCCTGCATAGACCTTCCTCCTCACCTGCAGAGTACCCTTTAGGTTTGCCTTAAGCCTCTTCCCGTAGTCCTGCACAGACCGCCGAGGGCTTGGCGCTGGAGTAGGATGGGGACTCTGGGCTACAGCCCGGTTCAAGTGGGAGCCCCAGCAGCTAGGCTCCGGCATCTGCAGAAGACAGCGGGGACGGAAAGGTTGGTGTGGGGGACAGAGGTGTCTGCAGCCCACCTCCCCAGCCCCTCAGAGACCTAAAGTGGGGCCTGGATCTCCACTCAGTCTAGCTAGCCCTTCCCCCAAATTCTGTGCCCTATGGGGGTTGGGACACGACTCCTCTTGGGGCTGCCAAATACAAAGCTAAACCGGGAGACTAGAGTATAGGGGCCCGCGTACCTCCTCGGCTGCCGCCGGAACCGAATGCGCGGGGCCACAGGACCCGACGCCGCCGGCCTGGCCCAGGGCCTCCTTCAGAGCGCGATACTCCCGGTAGAGCGCTGGGGGCGGGGTCACGGGTCAGGGTCGGTCCCGCTCGGTTCCCGCACTCCCCGCCCGTCTCTCATCCGCCCAGCCGTCCCCTCCGTCCCGCGCGCTCACCGCGGGTCTCCTTGGGCGCCGCTTCCACGTCCTCCTGTGAAAGGAGTACGTCAGCCGGGGGCCGCGCCCTCAGCCCACCGCCCCCGGGCAGCCCGCACCTTGCCCGGCCGCCGCCCACGCTGCTGCCAGAACGCGCGCTCCCACGCCTGCAGCTGCGTCCGCACGTCCCGCAGCCGATCCATGGCCCGCGGATCCCTCGGGCTCCGCACCCCACGAACTTCCCGCCGTGAGGGTGGCAGCTCGGCCGGGGCGGCCAATCCTCGGGGTCCGGGAGGGGCGGCCAATCGGGGGAGAGCACGTCATCGCGGCGCGCGGCCGCGCTGGGCGGGGCGCGGCGCAGGGCAAGGCGGGGCTGTCTGCGGTGGAGGCGGCTGCGGGGCCGGTGAGCGCGGGCCGCCTGCCGGGGACGGAGCGCGGCGGCGTGCACTCCCGGCCCTGCTAGGCCACTCGAGGCGGGCGCGTGAGCCCGGGTGGTGAAGCTGTGGGGCAGGGACGGACCCGGATTTCCGCGCCGGGCTGAGCGGCCTCGGGCCTCGGGGGCGACGCACCGGGAGGAGGAGGGCGTCGGATCGAGCGCCTCCCATAGGGCCGGGAGGAGCCTTGCCGCGGCCTCTTCGGGAAACGCCGGGAGCCGTGGGCCGCCGGGAGGGGGCGGCGGCCACCGCTCGGAGGCTCCTCCCCCGGTGACCATACTGGCTGCTTTCGTTTCCTCTCGTGACAGGTGCTCGGTTGGTCTGTCCTGTCACAGCGAGGTATGATTCGTCCTCGCGAGATTTGTCCACAGGCAGAATGAGGTTGAGGCTGGCGGCGGGGGAGTCTCAGGAGCCACTGCTCTAAGGGCTCATGTGTGTGAGGTCCTCGGCCAGACTTCCCCTCCCCCCCGGCTCATCACCCAGGCTGCAGCCCCACCGGGGAAGGCCTAGCTCTCAGTGCTCATCTGTTTTTAGGAGGATGATCTGGAGGCAGTTTGGGGGAATGAGGTGCTCTAATTCAGCAGAATGGCCGACACCCAGGTCCCCGTGCCCTCAGGCATCTTCTTTGTGCCTCCGGTGAGCTTGGATGCCCCTTTGGCAGCTGCCTGTAACCGTTTGAGCCATCTCTGGCCTGGGGCCTTCTGAATCCAACGGGTTTGAGACTGAGTCTCTCAAGATGATTCTTCAGCGTGGAGGGAGATGTTTAGATAGGTGACAAGGCCCTCCTCAGTGGGTGACGGTTGCTGTCCATGCCTAGCAACACTTCCGGACACAGAAGTTAGGACTAGGGGTTATGTTGAAGGCTTGGGTTACTGAGGCCATGTGGCCTCTCCCTGGGCCCTGGTCCTTTCTTCCCACCCTGGTGTTTACTGTGGTGCATTTGTGCTTCCAGCCACTCTGCTGCATGAGACCAGGGGGCTGCCTGCAAGATGCTCTGGGGAGGGGAGGGGAGGGAACTGTGATACAGCTTCCAGCCCCTCTTCCCAGGATCCCACTCCTGTAGTGCTTTTGAAGTTGGAAGGGCCAGAATTTTATTCTGCTTTTCAGGGACAGAGGATCTCTAAAAAACAGCTTTGTGACTTGGGAGGCCTTAAGTACAGATGGGGGGCCTGCAGGCAACAGCTGTCAAAAACACACCCAGGTGAACATGTCCTCTCTGGTGCCATGCTATCGTGTGCCGTTTGATGGCTTTGTGTCCCTGAAGAGGCCCCCGGTTTCTGGAGGGTGGGAACTAGGAGGTGGCCTCGTTCCCCTTTGCACTCTGCCTGACCCGTTGCCAGGCACCTAGCATTTGCTCTTCAGGGTGTGGTCCCACTGAGCACTGGCTCTGGCAGGCACTATGCTGGGCTTTCCTACTACTAGTGTGTGAAAGAGTCTGTGGCAGGTGGTGGACTGTTGTCTGTCTTCCCCACTGAAGGTCCCTTCCCTGCAGGTGGCCCGCTACCTGGCCCAGCGCCATGCACACTCTTGTGTTCCTGAGTACACGGCAGGTGCTCCAGTGCCAGCCTGCGGCCTGCCAGGCGCTGCCCTTGCTGCCACGCGAGCTCTTCCCCCTGCTGTTCAAGGTGGCTTTCATGGACAAGAAGACCGTTGTGCTGCGTGAGCTGGTGCACACATGGCCCTTCCCTCTGCTCAGCTTTCAGCAGCTTCTGCAGGAGTGCGCCCACTGCAGCCGGGCGCTCCTGCAGGAGCGGCCCAGCACAGAGAGCATGCAGGCCGTGATCCTGGGGCTCACAGCCCGGCTCCACGCCCCAGAGGCTGAGGCTGGCACACAGCCCTTCTGCAGGTATGGGCTCACCCTGGGGGGGGCCCTCAGGCTTGGGGGGGTTCAAAGAGGGTCCCCTGAGAGGTTTCAGGCTGGTGTAAGAGCTCAGTGCAGGAAGAAGCATGTTGCTTCTGTACCAGGGTGGCTGGGAGTGGGTGTGGGCTCTGCCCCTTGTCACCTGCCTCAGCCCGCCCTGCTCCCAGGAAGCACGCACTGCGGGTGCTGGACATGACGGGCCTCCTGGACGACGGCGTGGAGCAGGACCCCGGCACCATGAGTATGTGGGACTGCACGGCAGCTGTGGCCCGCACGTGCATCGCACAGCAACAGGGGGGCGCTGTGGAGCCCGGGCCGGCCCCCGTTCCTGTAGAGGTGCGTGTGGACCTTCGCGTGAACCGGGCCTCTTATGCGTTCCTTCGGGAGGCCCTCCGTAGCAGTGCAGGCAGCCCTCTACGGCTCTGCTGCCGGGACCTGCGGGCTGAGGACCTGCCCATGCGCAACACCGTGGCCCTGCTACAGCTTCTGGACGCGGGCTGCCTGCGCCGCGTGGACCTGCGCTTCAACAATTTGGGCCTGCGTGGCCTGTCTGTCATCATTCCACACGTGGCCCGTTTTCAGCACTTGGCCAGCCTTCGGCTGCACTATGTACATGGGGACTCGCGGCAGCCCTCCGTGGATGGCGAGGACAACTTCCGCTACTTCTTGGCCCAAATGGGCCGCTTCACCTGTCTGCGGGAGCTCAGCATGGGCTCCTCTCTCCTCTCTGGGCGGCTGGACCAGCTGCTCAGGTGTGTGGGCCCCACTACTGTTCTACTCCTCCCTTCCCTGAGACTCTCCTTTGGCCCTGCCTGTTCACGACCCCTTGTTTTCCCTGCAGCGCCCTGCAGAGCCCTCTGGAGAGCCTAGAGCTGGCCTTCTGTGCTCTGCTGCCTGAGGATCTGCGCTTCCTGGCACGAAGCCCCCACGCTGTCCACCTCAAGAAGTTGGATCTAAGTGGCAACGACCTGTCTGGCAGCCAGCTGGAGCCCTTCCAGGGTCTGCTGCAGGCGGCAGCAGCCACACTGCTGCACCTCGAGCTGACTGAATGCCAGCTTGCGGACACCCAGCTGCTGGCCACACTGCCGGTGCTGACTCGCTGCGCCAGCCTTCGCTACCTCGGCCTCTACGGCAACCCGCTCTCCATGGCAGGCCTCAAGGAGCTCCTGCGGGCCTCGGCGGCCCAGGCCGAGCTGCGCACGGTGGTGCACCCCTTCCCTGTGGACTGCTACGAGGGTCTGCCCTGGCCGCCACCCGCCTCTGTTCTGCTGGAGGCCTCCATCAATGAGGAGAAGTTTGCCCGTGTGGAGGCTGAGTTGCACCAGCTGCTCCTGGCCTCAGGCCGTGCCCACGTGGTCTGGACCACGGACATCTATGGGCGCCTGGCTGCAGACTACTTCAGCTTGTGATCTCTGGGCTTTGGATGAGAAACAGGCTGTCCCAGAGTCCAGGACTGCTGGAGGCACCACCCTCTCCTGGATGGGCAGAGCCTTTGCTGGGACCCCGCTGGAAGTCTGACACAAAGGCGCTGGTCTTGATTTCCTTGCTCCTCGGTGCACCTTGAACCTCCCTGCGCATTCTGCGGTGCCCTGCTTAGTTGGCCCTGTACATACTTCTGTGACTGCTCACCTGTCTATAGGCCTGAGGTCTGGATTCCAGGCCTGCCCACTCCTGCTTGGTTTGGCTGTACTTGGCTACCCTCTGCTGTCCTGGTCCTCTTCAGAATGTTCCTTGGGTCCCAGCTCTGAGAGAGGGTGTGTCTCTGGGTCCTTCTCAAGAGCAGACTGCTCTGGGTTGTGGTTGGGACAGGGGTCTGCCTCAAGGAGGGTTTAGTTCTCCCGCACCTGGCCTGTTATGGTTTTCCCTGCTCTGGCACCCTGGAGACTGCCTGTGGGCTGGGCTTTGGGGCCAGAAGGTGTCATTAAGGTACAAATGTGCAGTGAATTTGGAACTTAAATTTGTGGCTGCTCTTTCTGTCCCAGTTGGTCGAGTGAGTTGTCCCTGACTCTGCTGTCACCCTGGCATGGCCCTGGCTAGCAGCTGCCTCCCAGTCTGCTCTGCCCCTCCACTGGGCATCCCCACCATCGCCACAGAGGATCGTGACTCAGGCCCTGCAGAGCAGAAGTCTGGCGTGATTTGTGGGAGGGGTTTTCTGGAGGGTCTCAGTGGGGTGTCGGGAGCCTCCCTGGCCATCCGACCTTTACCTTCCAGGACTTCTACCTGCAGAGCTGGGGGGAAGCTTCAGCTGCCTATGCCCCACCCCCGGGATCCCCAGACCTCACACACAGCTCGCCGCACAATGCGCAGCATCCACCCTTTACTGACCGCGCTGGAGCATGCGCGAAGCCAGTCCGCCAGCCAGCCAACCCACAGGGCTTACGTCATTACAGCGCGCCGCCCGTCCCGCCCCTCAGCAGTGGATTTCGTAGGCGGTGGGTGGTTGCAGCAGGAGCCCCTGCGCAGGCCCAGGTCCAGGCTCCGCGCCCTCTGCCGCCTCCACTGGGCCTTCGGCGAAGAGCGGCTTGGAGCGGTCGATGACGAACATCTCGTGGCCCCGCTCGTCACGGAGCTCCTCGAGCTGCGCGAAGGTGCAGGGCCCATCCGAGTAGTCGTTGACGAACAGCGCACCCTCCCCTGGTGGTCCTGGTGCCTTTTTCCGCCTTCGGCGCCGGCGGCAAATCAAGGTCGCCAGCAGCAGCACTGTGAGCGCCAGGAGCGCGATGGCCGCCGCAATGGCCGTCTGCGTGGCCAGGCCCAGGGCACGGAAGGCCATGCTGCTTGCTTCGTGCAGGGGCTCGTGGCCGCCGGGGCCCGAGGCCGGGGGCGGCCGAGGTGCCAGTTGCAACTGCTGCTGGGACAGGTTGACCAGGAGCTGGAAGGTCATGCGAGCAGCGCCGCCGGCGTTGGAGGCCTCGCACTCGTACTTGCCGGCGTGGGCCAGGGTGATGTTGGTGAGGAAGAGCATGCCGCTGCCCGTATCGGAGGCCATGTGCCTGCCTGAGCCCGACGCCCCGCCGTCTGGCTGGGCCTGGGCCCGCAGTTGTCCCTCGCGAGGCTGGGCCACCTTTCTCCAGGTTACCAGGGGCTGCGGGTATCCGGAAGCCTGGCAGGCAACCCGCAGATCCTCACCCAGGTTGGCTGTCACCTCCAGCGGCTCAACGTGCACAGAAGGCGGGATGCAAATGAGACTACTACCAGAAATATCCAGGAGACTCTGAAGTGCCAGGCGTGGGGGCTCTGCACACATGATCTTCTTGTCCCTGGAGCTGAGCAGCCTCTGACCCCCCTCCTTGATCCAGGCTCCCAGCCAGTGCAAGGCACAGTCACAGCGCCATGGGTTCTCTGTGGACAGAGCAGTGGTGAACCGGTAGCTCAGGGGCTGAGGCAGATCACAGCCTGTGCAGTTGGGGTTCTTTTCAGCAGGAGCTCCTTTGCCACCCCCCAGTGTCAGGGGCCCCTTTCACCCCTTCCTCTGAGCTCCTCAGAGTGTAGACAGGCTCTTCCCTCACCCCTTCAGTTTTATGCATGTTCCTACTGTCCTTCCAAAGTATCTCTCTGCGACAAGTCCCACTATGTGGGGGGAACCCTGGTGTCCACACAGACATCTCACCATCACTAAAACCTCACAAATCCTGGCAGCCTTGGCTCTCAGGGGCTATCTCCTGGAAATGCCCCCAATCCCGGTCTCATCTTTCCAGTTTCTGCCTGCCCACCCCCTCTGATGGCCCTCAAGTGTGCAAGCCCCTCAACCATGTCTAGTCTGTTTACAGACTTCCAACCTTTTCTGTTCTCCTTACAAAAGTTTCATGAGCTCTACCCCTACCAGCACCCTCTTTCCTAGCAGCGTTCTAGTAGCTTCCTAGCAGGCCTGCCCAAGGGTCTGCTGCCCAGAGCCACTGCCACTGGAGCTTCCTTGACACCTGAGCCTACTCCCTACTACCAGCACTGTGGTCAAGGAGGATGCCTTTGCATGAGAGCCCTTGCTCAGGAGGTACCTGTGAGGCGCAGGACCTGCAGGCTGGCCAGGGGCTGCAGGGTCTCACGGCTGATGGTGCCCAGCTGGTTCCTGCTGAGGTCCAGCAGTGCCAGTGAGGAGAGCCCGGCCAGGGCCTGGTCCTCCAGCAGCGCGATGCTGTTTTCCTGCAGGTGCAACTCCTGCAGGCGCTGAAATGAGGACAGCAGATGGTCAGGGACGGGGGTCCTGGGGAAGTGCCTCCTTACCAGGCTAGGCTGGTTGACTTTTGTCCCCTTCGCCACTCCAGTCCACAGAGCAGCTGGCAGCACAGGATGACCCTCCCCCGCCCCCCCCTCACCGGCAGATGCAGGAAGGTGAAATCCAACAGCTGCGCTAGCTGGTTACCAGCCAAATAGAGTACGCGCAGCTGGGCCAGACCAGCGAAAGCACCGAGATGCAGGCCTCGCAGACGGTTGCCTGTGAGTGCCAGTTCCAGCAGGCGCGACTGTGCACGAAAGGCGCCTGGCTCCAGGGCACGCAGGCTGTTGTTATGCAGGTACAGGTGACGCAGGGCGGCCAGGGGTGCCAAGATGCCCGGCTCCAGGCCCACGATGCTGTTGTCCTGCAGGAACAGTGTCTGCAGGCCAGAGGGAGAGAGGACTGGCAGGTGTTTACTGCCCCGAGGGAATGTCCCTCTAACGTAGGGTCCCCACCTACCCACCCATATACACACCCTTCCCTCCTGTTGTGGGCATTCCTAGCCTGCACCCCCATGCAGTTCCCACCTGTGTCCCAGGTGGGATTCCGGGCGGGACCATGCGCAGCCGCAGGGCCCCACACTCCACTGTGGTGCTGTAGCAGCGGCAGTCGGCGGGACAGCCAGTGGCGCAGGGTGGGAGACTGGGCAGCAGCAGCAGCAGCAGCAGCACCAGAGCCCCCAGGGCCATCTCCCGTGGGACACGCTGCGGACCACAAAGTCAAAGCGGCAGCCTCTTCACCAGCTTCCCTACAGTCAGGCCCTGGACGGGATGTAACTCCTGAAACACAGTTTGGCAGGCCTTCCCCTAACACTTAAGAGCCAGCGAAGAGCACGAATGGAAGCTCACACCATGTCTAATGTTTGAAAAGTTATCAGTTTAAGAAACTGATAAAATGTTTCTTCCTTAACAAAAACAGTCAAGAATCTGCAGCATCAGGTTCCAATTTAGTTTCTGATGTCCTCTGTCTTGCACACAGGCCACAGAGGGAGAGCCCCCCGACACTCCCCCATCCCATCTCTGCTGGCTCTGCGAGGCTTCCTGCTCAGGTGTGTGGACACCTGGGTAGTGCTGTCCTCTACACCCTGGCAACCAGCCACTCTCTGGATCTAGGGCGCAATGGGCTGGTGCCAGGTATGGGCTCGGAGCCTGTGGATGGTGAAACCCAGGGCCCATTCGCCCAAGGGAGCGCCAGATGAGGTGAGCAGGCTCAGGCCGACACGTCCTCTTGTGCACGTGGACTCCTCATTCTGGGGTCTGGGTGTGAGCCCTTGTGTGGTGCAGAGCACAGGCCCCTTTTGTGCTCCCAGACCACGTGCTGCCAGTGTCCCTGTCCTCACCTCCACCCAGCCTTAGCCTAGTTCTTTATCCCTGAGCTTCATGCTCTGTCCGTAGATGGGGTAATTCACCTGTTGCCACTTGATAGGAGACAAGAGCGGAATTGGTCTTAGGGGAGCCACCAGCCACAGAAAAATCAAGGCACTGCTTTGTCCTGTCCCTGCCCTGGTGGTGGCGGGAGGGGAGCGGGGTGGAACGGCTTGCTTGGAATGAAGGCTTGTTCTCTGGGAATGTGTTGGAGAATGGGGTGATGAGGCAAACAGGGAAGAACATTTCAGAAACTATGGGCCTGTGTTCTCCATGCTGGATCCCAAAAAGGTGCCTCTTCTGGGGTGTCAGTGGGGCCCTGGAATGGTTGGGATGTGAAACAGGGCCTTTGGGCCACCAATTGGGTTTCCAGTGTAGTTTCAGTAGTGACCTGGACTGTGAACAGATGTGCAGTGTGCCGGAGGATTATGCACATTCAGCTGTGATCCTAGAGCCATGGGGAGGCCCAGGTCTACCATAAGGCACAATGAGTCCAGCTTTAAGGATGGGCACCTGGGCTGAGAAGCCAGCCAGGGATGGCAGGGCTGAGGGTCAGTCTCAAGCCCCACATCAAATGGTTGCCACTGTGAACACCCCCGCCCTCCATCACCAGGTCTCCCTGTTATCCAGAGTGAGCAACGTAGAAAGGTACCAAGTAGCCTTGGTGTTTGCTTAAATCTTGCCCTAAGGTGTAGCTCACGATTATTTAAAGTCAGTAGAGATGAGGTAGGCACAGCAAAAGTTTTAATGGAATAGGTTTGGCCCAGGCAGAGGCAGTTCCCAGGTGTCTCAGGATGTGTAAGAACCCCAGGAAACTGGGAGATTTCTCTGGGCTCCTTGCATTCATCTCCTTGAGTAAAAGGGCAGGCAGGCCCTGGGACTCGCCCACACACCTAGCCTGCATGACAAGGCCTCTCCAGTAGAGGTTCTTGGCTTCCTCCTCCGGACTCAGGGCACTGCTGCTCACACGGACACCCCTAGATGCAGATCCGTGTCAACCGGCCAGTGGGGCAGGGGTGAGGGCCCAGGCAAGAAGAGCAGCGGAGGCCCAGCCACAAATCCTTTTACCCAGCGACAACCCCTAATCTGGCTGGGCAGGGGCGAGGGGTCACACCTAGGCTTCGGGATGGCTATCACTGCCTCTGAGACGCCCACCTGTGTGGAGTTGGGGGGAAAAGGAGGAAGCCCCGCAACCAGGTCTGGCGCAGTGCGAGCAGCGAGCCGGGCGCCTTGTACCTCACGGCGTCCCCTGTGACCCCTGGAGCACAGGGCGTGGTCCCGCCAGGTCTCACGTCCTTCTTGGTGCGTGTCGTGGACAGACCCGGGACAGCCCCGATCCCGCCCCCACGTCCGCTGACCTTGGGTCGGGCGCCCCCTCACCTGACGCTCCCGCGGCGCGACTCCCCCGCGGAGCCGGCGGCGCCTCGGCCCACAGAGCAGCGCCGGACGGGGGAGGGGTGGGCGCCGCTCGCGCACGCGCACTGGAGCCCCGCGCCTCCCGCCCGTCTCCGGGGCCTATCGTCGCGAGTGCGGTCGGAACCAGGGGACACCCAAGGCCCCAGATGTAGGGAGACAGAAGAGCCCGGAAGCCCGCCCCTGCCCTCCGTCTGTCGGGACTGCCCGCGGCAGCACCTCGGACAGCGCGGGGAGGGGCGGGGCCGAGGTGGCTCTCCGCCGCGCACGCGCACTTGGCCGGCGCGCGCTCCAGGTGGCGCGTGCGCAGCGAGGCGCAGGAGGGATGCCCGGGGCCCTGGGGACCCGCGGCCTCCCGCGGGATGCTCAGGGGGGCGGGCCAGCAAGCAGCAGCGGGGCCAAGTCCATGGTGAGGGCGAGGCGGCGGCCCTGCCAACGCACGTGCGAGGGCAGAGCGGATGCGCCGGGCGAGTACTCGAAGCAGGCGCTGAGCTCGAAGGCTAGGGCCGAGCGCACCAGGCCCACGCCGCCCGCGCGCTCCGGCGCCGGGTGGTAGAGGCGCCCGTTGGTGGCCAGGGGCAGCAGGCGTGCAGGCTCGAAGGGTACGGCCAGGGCCTCGCCGCCGCCGCAGTAGGAGAGGCGCGGAGCCCCGGGGCCCGCCGCCAAAAGATGCGTAAAGACCACAGGCCGGTCCTCGCAGCGCAGGAAGTTGCGCTCCCTGCCGCAGGGAGAAAGGAAGGGGAAGGAGGCCTCGTAGCGCCCGCTGCGGTTGGGTCTCAGACGGGAGAAGAAGGTGACCAGGAACTGCAGGTCTGGGGAGGCGAAGGACAGGGACTGCTCACCATGCCTCAGGCAAACGGCTCGCCCTGGGCCACCCTAAGGGCCGGCGCCAGCAGTCGACGGTCGGAGGGCTGCCCTGGCTTCACTCTAGATAGCGGGGTTCTTGAGCTTAGGATGCCCATTCCCATGATGCGGGCGGGGTTGGGGAGCGGAGCCCTCCAAAAACCTTCCCCGAAGGGAGAAGGAAGGTGGGAGAGGAGGGCGCAGCAATACCTTTGAAGCAGGTGATGAAGTTCTTCATTTTGGAGTCATCCAGAAAAAGCTGCAGAGAGGGACAGGCCGTAGCCCATGAATCCCAGCTGGAAGACTTCCCCAAGGTGGGGAGGTCAGGGCAGGCCTGGGACCTGGCCTGTGACCGCTTTATTTGCTCGTCTGTACACAACGTATACAGAGAGGCGCGTGGTACGTAAACCTGGGGACCCTTTCGACATTCCCGTATCTACCCCGCACCCCGAGCCGTGCTTCCTCGAGCACAAGTTCACTGAAGTGGCAAGCCTTTTCCACCCCCTCCTCCCTCAGGTTTCTAATCAGATGTACCACTTCCTCCGCGGAGGCTGCCTCTTGGAAGTGGCGATCGTCTCCGCTAGGGCTTCCGAAGAAGGCCGGACGGCCCAGGGCTGGTGGCTGAATGATGGGGAAGGAACTAGGGGTGCAAAGCGCGCGAGGCGCAGCCACGTGTGCAGTTGGCAGCTGGGGACTAATCTAGGTTTGGGACCAGGGCGCCAGTCTCCAGCGCGTTGTCAGCTCAACACAGTGGGGTTCACTAACTTTACAGACACAGCCCACCCTTCCGGGCTCGCCCCACCCCCAGGGATCCTCCCGGGCCCCGCCCCTTGCCGCTGGGGCCGCCCCGGCCCCGCCCTCAGCCCACCTGGCCCTGATGATCCACGTAGTAAAAGTATTCGCGGGTGCGGGGCTCTGGGCTTTGGCCTTGGGTGTAGGAGACACCCCCGCCCCCACCGCAGGCCCGAGCCCCCGGGGACTGCGTCAAGGGCAGGGCCCAGGCGCGGAGCGCCCCGCACACCGACCACATCTTCCTCGGGCACCGGAAGTAGCTGTTGGGTCATGTGGTGGCGGCGCTGCGACATAACACGTCCGCCCGTGGTCAAGGCCTCGCAATTTGAGTTCCGGCGACCTCCCTCCCCATCAAAGCTCCTGGACTCTGGGCGACCCGGATGCTCTTCCTTTGCTGGGCCTGTGGGAGGTGGCCTGCCCTGCGGACGGGTGCGGGTGTGAGGCGAGGGTGCAGTCGGGCACCCGTACGTCTTCTCCCCGACCTCCTAGGAAGCCAGTTCGGTACGGCAGTCGGCATGTCTGACTAGGTGCTGAATAAAGAGTCTAGAAGCCTATGCCAGGTTGGGGGAGGAAGGGCGAGAAAAAGCTCACCCCCGGGCTATCCTGCTGGGCTTTTGGGGTCAAGTCAGATACCCCAGGTGGCCGGAGCCGGACCCAGATCGGGGCCTCCTTCCCGTCTCGTCACCTCGCCCCGACCCCGGTAAAACGGCCTGCTCTTTCCCAACCCGCCCCCTACATGCCGCTTCCCCCATTCTCCCCTAGTGTCCCTCCAGAGACCCATATCAGCAACCGGCTGGGGACTACCCAAGTCCCTACAGCTACCAAAAGGAACGGGAGGCGACAGGCAGCGACCATGGCTCGCAAGTTTCCATATGTACTTTATTCACACAGAGTTGTCACCTCTCGAGTCCATGCGTCAGAGCAAGAGTCTGTGGCCTGGTCGCCCCCGCCCAGGCCCCCAGACCATCCGACTGAGGACACTCCCCCCAGGGTCACCGGGGCCTCTGCAGGGCTGGGCTTTTTTAATAAATAAAAACTCAACTCTAAAAATATATATATATATAAAAAGTAGGGAGAAATTAAGTTTTATAATTGGAACTGAAAATTCCAAAATGGAAAACGTACAAACTGAAAGTTTAGGTGTCCCCTCTCCCCAGCTCTGGCCCCCAGGAAGGGCAGTCCTGGGCACGCTCTTGTTCCCCCACCTCAGCTCCTTCCCTCTCATCTGATGCAGGTCCCCTTGGGGGATAGGGCAGGGTCTGGTTTTTGGTCAGAAGCCAAGAAGTGGATAAGAAAAGAAAGGAATGACAACTTGCTCTGCACAGAGGATGGGCTAGGAAGGCTTGGAGATAAATAGCATTTGGGTTAAAACTATGTCATTAGCAAATTTAGTTCTTATATCTTTCCCTCTATTTATATCTCTATACACAGGCGGGTTGGGCTGCAGGATAGATTCTAAATTTGTAGTTACACCAAGAAAAAATACTCTCATCCCTCCCCCACCCTGCCCCAAGAATGCCTGCCCAAGCCTACCCCCCCCCCAGAGGACTTTGGTTTGGGGGCCCCTCCCCACCCAGAGATAGTCTGCCAGGCCCTGGGCCAGCTGGGCCTGGCTCTGATGGTGGACAGCCCAGTGCCCTGGAGCCCCCAAGTTCCTGTGCAGTCACTATGGTGGAGGCCACAAGTGGCAGGGGGAATGGGTGGCAGGAGTTGGAGAGGGAGAAAGCTGCAGACCAGGAGACTGAGGGGGAGAGGGGCAACCTGGCAGGGCTCTGGCCAGGACCAGGCTGAGCACAGGAGCCCTGGGGAGGCAGCTCTGTGCCCTAGGACACGCCAGGGTGGGGCAGTGTCACTTGGCTCCAGGAAACAGAAGGCACTTTCTCAGGGCTGACCGTTGGCTGGCGTTGGAAGGGGGGGTATTGGGGACCTAGCCCCAGCACTGGCCACGAGGTGGGTGGGGCCAGAGGCACCCTCTGGCAGTCCCTCTGCCCTGGCTGAGCCCTCAGGCCCATAAAAGGGAGAAGGGGGGCAGATGTCCAGGGCTGGGGCGGGCATGGGCGGAGCCTGGCATGCTACCTCCGCGGCTGGGGCATTCCCTCCCCCCTCCCCGCGTGCTCGCTGGCCCGGGTGCCCCCCGAGCCTGGCTCTGTCCCCACCCTCAGTCCCTTAGCCCACGTGCTATAGCACGCCCTCCATGAAGCTGGTGTCCAGGTGCTGGATGAGCACGCGCAAGAAGGACATCTCCTTGCGAGTGTTCTCGAAGATGACACGCGGGTCATCCGATCGGCAGCGAAGGCAGTTGGGCGCCATCACCATGGCCAGGTTGCTGACGTCCATCTTGGTGATGGCCACGTTGGCGGGCTGCACGAACACCTGTACGAGGCAGCGGCTGGTGGGCCCGGGCAGGAAATGGGGCATGCGGGTGGGGGAGGGCGTCAGGCATGCGGGCAGTAAGACGGTGGGGGCGGAGCCTGCCTGGAGTGTAGGGGCGTGTCCGAGGAGGGGCCAGCCACGCACCTGGAGGAAGCGGATGAGGTAGCACAGCACCAGGCGGTTGATGCGGGGCAGTGCATGCACCACGGCCACGGCTGCCTCGGGGTTCTCATAGTGCGCGATGCACTGTTCGTAGAACTCGTGTGGGATCAGGGGCTCCTCCAGCTCTCGGTACCACAGCTTCAGCAGCGACGCTGCAGACACAGCGCAGGCTCAGCCCTGGGCAGAGCGTAGTGTGGAGGAGCGCCTTCCTGACCCCCACAACTGGGGTGTGAAAGGGGCTGTGTGGAGGCGGGGCAACAGGCCACTCGAGGGGCTGGAGGGTGGCCCAGACTGGCAAAGGTCCGCCTGGCCAGGGCTGTGCTGGCCGAGATCCTGCTGAGGTCATGAACCTGAGGGGCTGGACTGATCCCGGAGGCCTGGAGGATTATGCCAGGATTGCCTTGCAAAACAGGACCTCTCCGAGGGGGGCGCTATACAGCTACTGTGAGCAAGCCAGGCTGGAGAAACGACTGGGGGCAGTCTCTGGTGAACGGGGCTCCCGCGGCATCACCGGCAGAGCAGAACCATCTGAACTGCATGGACTGAGCCTGCTCCTGCTACCATGGGGGCTGGGGACTCACCAGGGACGTGGGGGTCCTCCAGGCCTGTAGGCACCTTCCATTGGTCCACCTGTAGCTTCAGGGCATTCACTTCATCAATGTCCCCAGGGACTCTGTGGAGCAAAGTGAGGGTGTCAGGGAGGAGGAACTTGGCTTCCTCAGTCAGGGCTGCTCAGCCCCTCTCTATATGACTGGCCTCCTTCCCACACCCTGCAGATGCATTCCTGTGCAGGGCCACTGAGGCCTGAACCCACACACCTCAGTTTCCCCAAATGTCTTTCTGGGGGCCTGGGCAGGTAAGTCATGACAGCAGATGACTGGCCAAGTACCACTTCCCACGGGACAGGGAGTGTCATCCGAATCACAGGTGAGGACCGACCGCTGGGCTTGCTGCATCTCTCCACCTTCCTACCTCAGGCTCTGCTCGTGGTTGGAGCTGGAGCGCTCCCTGGGTCCCGGGCGGTTACTTCTGCATGGGCCCTGCCTCGCCAGCTCTCCTACCTGAGTCTGGGCGTGCTGCAGTGCAGCTGACCTGCCTCCTAAGGATGGCCCCCACCCTGCCTCTCCTGGTCACAGTGGCTTGGGCCTTCTGCTTGCTCCTGGGTGCCTCTCCCCACCCTTATGCTGGCCCCTCTGCCTGCTCAGAGGCCTGGCGCCCCATGGCCCCTGTGCTGAGATGTGCGGTGGAGCCCCCGAGGCCCCCACACCCAGGGCCCAGGTTCCGGCACCTGAAGATGCCTTCCGTCTGGTCACCGTTGAGCGCCAGGACCTCCTCAGACAGCCGTGTCTGCACCCAGGGCAGCTGCCGCTCAGGGTAGCGCTCCTTCTGCATACTCATGACCTCCTGCAGCGCACTGCCAAACATGGACGGGCTGAACACGGCGTTCTTGGCGTGCCGGATCTCCTCCACATTGGGTTTCTTCAGCCCCTGCAAAGACAGCCCCACTCTGTCCTGCCCGGCCCAGCTCCCGGCTCTCCTGGACCCCAGACTGCCCCTAGCTTAGCTGTCCCCTCCTTTGTCCTCTCATCCCCCTGAATTCCAGGTTTTTGCCCACCCCGAGCAGGGGACACCCCAAATCCCTGGCCAGAGTCACCAGGGGAACTCGTGCTGGACTACTTACAGCACCTAAAAGCATGGGAGGATGGGACTGACTCCTGGGCAGGCCAGTCTGGGAGCTGCCTGGGGTCAGAGGGTCTAGGCCACATGCAGTCACCCTGGGGGGGTGGTGCAGAGGAGGAGCCTGAGTGGGTGCAGGCAGAGGCTTCTGGCGTCTGTGTCAGGGCTGGAACAATGCGTTCAGTGGGGAGAGGAAATGGGAAGGGGAGACCAGGCTCTGGGACAGTGGGAAGCAGTTGTGCCCTCAACAAGAGGCGGGGGTGGGTCAGGTGCAGGAGAGCCCTGGGGCTTCCTGGGTGGGGCAGTGGATTGAAAGGGAGAACGGGGACAGCTGCAGACACTGCAACCACGAGGGTGGACAGGAGGGGAGAATGGCTGCAGGTCCCAACAGTCCAGGGGACAAGGCCCAGCTGTGTAGTGCGACTAAGGAGACTAAGGCCTCCTACCTGCTAGGAGCCACAGAGGATGAGATGGGTTGTGGGAAGAAGTGTGGCTGCCAAGCTCCTCCAGGTGGCAGGTGGTCCCCATGATGGCCAATGTCAGGGAATCAGTAGTGGAGGGCACTGTTGGGACCACCTGCCCATCTGCCCACAAGGGACAGGCTCACCCTCTGTGGGGGTGGGAGGCTTCCTTGGCAGGAGCCCTGTGATGGATCTGGACTCTCAGACCTCCATGGCTGGCAGGTGGCCCAGTGTGAGCAAAGGAGCATGCGGTGGTCTTCTGAGCCCACCTGCCAAGGGTGAGAGTCCTCTCTGGGAGGGGTGGTCCCTGGATCTGCCCTCTGCACCTAGTCACACCAGCCAAATGCTGGCATGCTCCAGGCAGCTGGTGTTGCTACCACCCTCACTAGGTTGATGGCCTGACACCCTAGCCCAGCTACACTCCCCTTTGTCTGCAGTGGCTCCTGAGCTCGGGGTGCACCCTTGCCCGAGGCATTCCCTGGCTGCCAGCCCAAGTGGGCTCCCTGTAGCACCCTCTACACTGTGAGCTGCTACTACCCTTCCCCAAGTGTAGGCTGCCCAAGGGTCCCCACCTCCTTTGTCCCCACCCTGTCTAGGAGTCTCTGGCAGAGCCCACCCACCCCTGCCCGGCTGTCCTGGGAGATGCTGGTACCTTCTTGGCCCCAGTCAGGGCTGCCTTCTGCAGCTTGTGGTAACAGTACTTGGCGTATGTGCTTATCGCCACCCCTGAAAAAGAACAGATGCTGGTTGGCTTGGCATGGACGTGTGGGGCGCAGGGGCTGCCAGCCAGCCAGTAACTAAGAGAGGAAGCAGCAAAGAGGGTGAGAAGAGGCAGCCCTACCTGAGCCCTGGGCATCCTGGCTGGCCTGGCCAGGCTCCTGCCCACCCTTTGCCCAGGGCAGTGGGTCCTCATTCTCCAGGGCTGTCCTCTGGAGCAAAACTCCACACGGAGAAGCAAGGGGCACTTCTCTCACCTACAGAAGAGCTAGGCTAGAGAAGAAATCCCTCTGCCGGCCCCCAACGTCCCCCCCCACACACACACATACACCGTGTCCAGGAAGAGCAGTCGGGGTATGAGACCTATTCTCCTGGACGCGCCAGACAGGACAGGGCAGGGCCTGGGTCCCAGGACCTCCAAACTTCCAGCTGCCTCCCCCAGCTGGCCATTTCAACATGCAGCAAGCCTGGAGGTACTCAGAAGCTTCCACTGAGGGAGGGTTGGGCCTGGCTGGACAGCAGGTCCAGCTCTCCTGCAACCCTGGCCCCTATCGGAGACCCTGGGTGAAGTCTGGAGAGGGAGGCCCAGGCCTGGTCCAAGCTGCAAACAGGGCGAGTGTAGAAAGCGGCCTACGTATTGAGCCTGGGTGTTGCGGGTAGGGCAGACTTCAGGCTCTCTGCAGCTCTACCCTGGCAGCACAGCTTGTCCCTGGGTGTCATCAGGGGGTGGGGGGCTGGGCCAGCATCCTGAAGGCAAGGACCTCAGGGACCTTGGCTAGGGAGCTCTGCAGATACAGAGGGGAGAGGGAGGAGGGAGAGGGGAGGAGACCCTACTCAGGTGGGTCTGGAACACACGGCGCATCTTTCCTGGCCCAGGAAAGAGAAGCAGCAAGACAGAGGACACACAGTGAGGCCAAGCACATGGGGCCACAGACCAAGAGACAGACAGATGGGCTGGGCTGTACTCTGCCCCAAGTGGCCCATCTGCTTGCTCAAGGGAGCCTTCTAGACACAATTCTCAAACCCACACGTCTGAGTCTTTTAAAGGGAGCAGTTTTTTGTGGACATAGGGATCCTGGGACCCCAGTGGGAAAAACACAAACGTTTCCGTCATGAAAATCTTTTCATTCCTAATTTTCACAAAAGTTTTGTTGTTATAATTGGTATAGGGATTCTTTTTTAGAATCATCAAAATAAAAATAAACATTTTTCCTAGATGTTTAGACCCTGGAGAATCCATTTCAGGTCCCCAGGGACCCAGACCCCTGGCAGAGAAGGACAGCTGCTGGGCCCTCTGCCACAGGCTGGTATGGCCCTTGTGGGTGAGCTCTCGCTTTAGGAGAATGGACAGTACTTAAGCAATGGGGCCCGGGCTGAGCTCTGAGCACTCGGAGCCTGTAGCAGCAGGGGCTCGCTGTCCCTCACACTGGGGGACAGCAGGCCTACCTCTCCCTCAGGTGAGTGACTCCTGTCCTAGTCTCGGGGACTGGGGGAGATATGCCCTGACCTCTGTCCCAGGGCCTCCTGGGTCCCAAGCTGGCTTCTCCAACAGACTAGGATCCGAAGATCCTGCGGCTGCCACTTGTCAGCTGGTGACTGTGGCCAGGTGCGGCCATCTGGGCCTGAGTTTCCTCCTCTGTGGGACAGGGGCAGGAATACCTGTCTCCTACGTGCTGTAAAAGGCTGGTCTCTGGTCCAAGCCCACTGCCCCATCTGGCCTTGGCAGTGCACGCCTGTCTTGTTTCACAGGCAGGGAGACAGAGGCCCGCAGAGGGGCAACAAAAGCACCTCTCCCAGAGTCCACGCTGCTGTGCCAGGGTCCAGACCCTCCCCCCACCTGGCACCATCTCGGGCTGCAGGGTCCTGCTTGGCAGCTCCAGGTCCACAGAGAACTGATTGCTGCATGCCCAGCTCCACCTGGCCGCTGCTACTTGACTCTCAAGAAATGGGCTCTTGGCCCACCTGTCCCAGACAAGAGTGGGCCAAGGACAGCCAGAAATCCTGGGTCTCAGCTGCCCCCTCCTCCTTAGGGCGGCCCAGAGGAAGGGCCAAGGTGGAGTAACCTCAGGAGGAAAGCAGCAGGTTAAGCAGAGGTGCACCCAGGATGGGGAAGGGGGGAGGGGAAAGAGGGGTTGACCTGACAGCAATGGGACTCATAGCTCCCCCTGCAGGGAGGGCACAGCCCTGGGTGGAGAGGGCTTCCCTAGAACTTGGACAGGGTGGGGTTCCTGAGCCAGGGCTGGAAGGCGCTTGCCCCCACGGTACTCCCTCACCAAACACCTACCTGGGGTGCCTCTTGCAGGCCAACTAGTCCTCACAACCCCTCTCCACTGAGAACCCAGCATGCAAGTTGGAAACTGCACCAAGCACCACAGAGAAAAGCACGTGGCTGGTGTGGCCTCTCCCAGGAGCCCGTGAGCAATAGGGCCTCCAGCCTGCTCAGGATGAGGCCACAGGCCTGATGGTTAGTGCCCCGCCCTCAGCCCAGAAGTGGTTAGAGAGAGGAGGTCAGATGGCCGAGGCCGGAGAGCAGAGCTGTGCAGATGCAGCGCACAGGCTGCGGAGAGAGGCCCTACCATCCGGCTCCTCAACATAGGGCTTGGGTTTCTTTCTCAACTTGGACTTCTTCTTAGTGTTCCTTTCCAGGAGTTCCTTCATGTGCTGTGTCACTGGGGAGCAAACAGAGCCGTGAGGACCATGAACACAACGGCTGGAACGAGTGCCCACTTGGTTCCCTTGGGGCTGGAGGAGGCCCCCGGGCCTGCTGGGGCTCAGCCTGGTCAGCTGCGAAAGGGTTGCACCCCTACCAGATTCTTTCGGGAAGGCAGGGCCACCAGCCAGTGCCAAGCTGGGGACCGCAGGAGTGCGCAGGAGTGCCCAGGAGTGCTGACGTGAGAGAGCATCCTGTGAAGTGGCCACTTCCTGCTCACACTCTGGGGACAGGGCACATACTCATGTGGATGTGAGGCAGTGTGTTCACGCCAGGCCATAGGGCTGGGGAGGTGCCAGAGGCCCTCTGAGAAGGTGTGGGAAGGGAACACAGTCAGCTCAGGACCCGCCGGCACAGGAAGGCAGGCGTGCGCCCCTTCTTAAATGGCTGTGCTTTAGGCCTGCTCCTGAGTGGCTCTGGACATGCCGCCCCCCGCCGCTGCACAAAACACCCGCAGTTGAAGTGGACACTGTGCTCCCTGTCCACATGCACCATCTGGAAGGAGGTCACAGCACCGGCCACTGTAAGGGTCAGAGTTCCGCTCCACTCCCTGACAGTGGGCCACCTACCTCCTGTACGGGGGACATCTCTCTAGTCATTTTTTCTATCAGAATGGAAATACAGATAGTTTACATTTCAGGCTACAATCTGATACGACTTTATTTTGTTGCTAGAATGCTCCAGCTCTTTTAGTGACTCCTGTGATACACCCGTTGTCCCCCTCACCCTCCAGCATGTCCTCGCTTTGGCACTGTGTACATTCCCTGCACCAGCCCTGGAACCAGCAGTTTCTCCAGGGAGCTCTGGTTCCTTTTGATATAAAATGGTATTAGAAATTAAGATCTGGGTGTCAGCTGTGCTCATTACTCTTGGGGTGCCACTGCTTCTGGGCGCTCTTGGCTGACATTCCAGAAAGGACGTGTTATGTCCCTGTATATATTCGTCTATAAATATTTCCATCCTGATGCCTCCAACTCTGACTCATCACCACATGGACCCTGCCAGCCTCCTTGTCCTTGCTCGTCTGCAACTTTGTCAGTCTTTTCATTCTCTCAATAGTGTCTTTCGAAGAGCAGATTTAATTATGGTGAAGTCCAATTTATCAATGTTTTTTTCTTATAGATGGTGTTGTAGGTGTCACATATCAAAACCTTTGCTCAACTCAAGAAAACAAAGATTTTCTTCTTTGTTTTTTTCTAGAAGTTTCATGGTTTTATATTTTGGTTTATGATCCATTTTGAGTTAATTTTTGAATGTAGTACAAAGTATGGGTTGAAGCTCATCTTTTATGCATTTAGATATCCAACTGCCCCAGCACCATTGGAGGAAAACACTCCCTTCCTCACTGTGCGTCGGGGTCCGCCTCTGCACGTCACTGTGCCCTGCCGGCCCGCTGTCTGCCTTTAGCCAACACCACATTCTCCTGATCATCGCATCTTTAAATAAGTCTTGAAGTCAGGGAACGTCAGTCCTCCAACTTCATTCTTATTTCCAAAAGTATTCTGCCTATTCTAGGTTCTTTGCATTTTCTATGAAATTTAGAAACAGCCTGTTAATTTGTAAATTAAATAAAAAGATTAAGATTTAGATTAGGATTGAATCCACAGAACAATCTAGGTACAAGTAACGTCTCAACAACATTAAATATTCTAATTCATAAACATGCTACATCTCTTCATTAATTTAGGTCTTCTTGACTTTCAGCAATGCTTTGTAATTTCAGCACAGAAGTGTGATACATCTTTTGTCAGATTTACCCGTTTATCAATTTTAAATCTATTGCAAATGATATTTTAAAATGTCTATTTCCAAGTTTGTTGCTAATACATAGAAATATGATCTTTATATCGTGCAACTTTGCTGAATTCACTTGTTACTTCCATTAGTATTTTTATAGATCCCACAGGATTAAAAAAAAAAAGAATTTATTTATTTATTTTTAGGGGGAGGGGAAAGGAGGGAGAAAGAGGGAGAGAAACACCAATGCATGGTTACTTCTCACGCGCCCCGCACCAGGGACCTGGACTGCAACCCAGGCCTGTGCCCTGACTGGAAATTGAACCTGTGACCTTTTGGTTCACAGGCTGGCGCTCAATCCACTGAGCCAAACCAGCCAGGGCAGGATTTTGTACATAGAGACTGTGTTGTCTATGAGTAAAGATAACTGCACACTTCCTTTCCCATTTGGATGCCTTTCATGTCTTTCTCATGACTCTGCCCTGACCAGACCCTCCAGCATTAGGGGGCATAGAAGTGGGGAGTGGAGGTCTCTGCTTTGGTCCTGATCTTAGGGAGAAAGCAGCCAGTCTTTTACCTTCCATAGAATGTTGGCTAGAGGATATTTTCCTGGACCTTTTAAAGTGTACAATTCAGGGGAATTAAGAACATTCATGAAGGCCCTGGCTGGTGTAGCTCAGTGGATTGAATACTGGCCTGGGAACCAAAGGATCACCAATTTGGTTCCCAGTCAGGGCACAGTCCCAGGTTGCGGTTCAGGTCCCCAGTAGGGGGCGTGTGAGAGGCAACCACACATTGATGTTTCTCTCCCTTTCTCCTCTAAAAATAAATAATAAGCCCTAACTGGTGTAGCTCAGTGGATTGAGCGTGGGCTGGGAATCAAAGGGTCCTGGTTCGATTCCCGGTCAGGGCACATGCCTGGGTTGTGGGCCAGGTCCCCAGTGGGGGCCATGTGAGAGGCAACCATACATTGCTGTTTCCCTCACTCTCTGTCTCCCTCCCTTCTCCTCTCTCTAAAAATAAAATAAAAATAAAATCTTTAAATAAATAAATAAAAGTAAATAATAACATCTTAAAAAAAAGGATTTTTTGCTCTAGGTTCATGATAACAGTTTGTGCTTTTCTTTTTTTTTAATTTTAGGGTAGAATGAATTTGGAAATATTCTCTCCATTTCAATTTTCCAGATGAGTTTAGAAATAACTGCTCTACAAACAATAAAATGTTTGGTAGAATTCACCAGCGAAGCCATTTGGCCTGGAATTTTTTGTGGAAAGGTTTTTTAAGCACCAATTAAGTTTCTTTAATATACTTGAATATTAAAAACCATAAAAACCTTAAACAAATTTCTTTAGCTATATGACTTTTATGGTTATCTATTCTTTTTTCCCCCTTTGTTTTCTTTCCTACGGTTGCAGTTTGGTTTGCTGTTTATCAAGTGATCTTTGGTAGTTTGTGTCCAAGAAATCTAAGTTGTTTACAACATTTCCTTAATATGAACATTTATTGACTCTATAGTGTTATCATTTACCATTCTTGATATTGGTAATTTATATCTTTTCTATTTTTGTTCTGATAGTCTGGCTGGTGGTTTATCAATTTTATTGATCTTCTCAAAAAGTCAGTCTTTTATTTCACTGATTTTCCGCATTATTTTTCTATTTTCTTTCTACTCTGATCTTCATTATTTCCTTTCTTCTGCTTATTTTCAAGACAAGTACTCTTTTTCAAAAACATTCCTTAAAGTAGAAGCTGAGGTCATTGACTTCAGATCTTATTTTCTAATACAGGCATTTGGGTGCTATAAATTTCCCTCTAAGAACTTCTTTGGCTGCATCCTATATATTCAGAATGTTTTGCTTTCATTTTCTTTCAGTTCAAAATACTTTCTATTTTACTTTTTGATTTTTATTTGACTCATGGGTTAGTCAGTAGTACATTCTTTAGTTTCCAAATACTTGGGGATTTTCCAGGTATCTTTGCATTACTGATTGCTAATTTAATTCTGTTGTATTCAGAGAGCACACTTTCTATGGTTTACATTCCTTAACATTTATTGATACTTATTTTACAGCTCAGAATATGTCCTGTTTTGAAAATGTGGCTGGGATTTGAGTGCAGATGCTCTGGGTCCAGATTCTATGCTCTTACTTACGCCACCGTAACTGCTTTTATCCTTAAACAGACTTTCAACTAGTTCTTTTGTTTTCAGCTTCAAGGTCACACCCTTTCCAAACCACTGTTAGAGGAAAATGGCTCCACCCACTACTGAGCTTTTAAGGGATTTCTTCCTGCTTCAGCTTCTGATCTTTCCTTCAGCCTGCTTGAGACCCACTTATCTTGGTTTGCCAAGTCAGTTTCCTATGACTTGTCCATATACTTTGCTTCTCAGTTTCCAAAACATAGTTCTTCCGTTTCCATTCTCTTTGTCCTTGTAAGTTTTATTTTTTTATTGTGATAAATATACATAACATAAAATTTATCATTTTAGTTGTACAGTTCAATGGCATTAACTGCATTCATCTTGTTGTGCAACTATTACCACATCTGTCTGCAGAACTTCTTCATCTTCCCAAGTGGAAACTCTGTATGCACTAAACAACTCTCCATTTCTCCCTCCCCTGACCCACGGTGACCACCATTCTGTTTTCTGTCTCTATGAATCTTACTACCCCAGGGGCCTCGGATGAGTGGAATAATACAGTATTTGGTCTCCTGTGACTGGCTTCATTCACTTAGTATAATTCATCCATGCTGTAACATGTGTCAGAATTCCTTCCTTCTGGAGCTTGAATAATATTCCATTGTGTCCACAGACACTTGGGCTGCTTCCACCTCTTGGTATTGTGAATACGCTGCTATGAATATGGGTGTGCAAATATCCTTCATTTCTCTGCTTTCAATTCTTTTGTGTATGTACTTGGAATTGCTGGATCTTATGGAAATTCTATATTTAATTTTTTTGATGAATTGCCACTCTGTTTTCCACAGTGGCTGCATCATTTTATATTCCCTTGTGAGTTGTTTTTTTTTTCTTTTAAAAAGTCCTTCACTGTTCTTTTACCAGGAGTTTGAAATTGAATCCAAGTAAGTACATGTATTCAATCTGTCTTTACCTGGAAGCCCATAAGTACTGGTGAGGCGGGAATGTGTGAGCAGTAAGTGAAACCCCCAGGGTCTGCAGATCTGTAATGTGCTGCTTTGCAGAGCAGATGGCAGAGCTGCAGTGTGTGTGTCCACCACCAAGCACCCTGCAGTGTCTGGGTGAGCCCCTGCTGAGGGCAGTCCCTGGAGACAAGCTGTGAAGTCACCCTGCTAGCGGAGGGCATACAGGTGTGACCATGTATGAGACGAAGCTAAGCCAGAGGGTGGGGGAACACGTGAACCAGGGTTCACTGTGTGGTGCCTTGGTTCCTGAGGGTAGTGACCACACAGTAGATACCACACACATGCTGGCAGATGAATCAAAGGCTTCCGAGGCCATAGCCAGCAGCATGGTCCAGGGTGCAGTGCCCCACATGGGAGCAGACAGATTCAGCCCTGTCCTTGCCAGCACTACTGACATGGGCCACAGCTCCCTTTTTCTGAGCAGAGGCTACATCCTCCTGGGATGATGGGGCCTGCTTTATCGATCAACCAACACCCATGGTCATGACATGAGCCAGTGGGAGAGAGCTCAAGGCCTATCCTCTGGGCTCATCGCTGAGCAGGACCTGTGGCAGACACCCATTGGGAGTGGGTCTCAGGGCTGGGGACTTCCCTGTGCCATGGAAGTGAGACCAGATCCCACAGCCCAGATACAGACGTCTGTCAGTGTGACCACAGAGGCCCAGTCTCCCTTTGTGGGCCCAGGCCACACAGTGCTGAGACCACCTGGGCCTCACTCGGCCACGGCTGCGTCGGCCAATCCAATTCCCTCTTACATGTCAGCCAGGCTGCCAGAGCATAGAAACTAGAACACAGGAACACAAACTTCTATGCCAAAGGAAGTGTCCTGCTGGACCCCAAAAGGGGCCTGGAGGCCAAGCTCCCGGAGGAAGCCCTGGCAGGCAGGAATGGCCCTGGAGGCCTCTGACCTGTCTGTGCACTGCGCACTCTCATCTTTTACCGTGGTGAGCACTCCCTGGCTCCAGGGCTGCATGCTGAGCAGTGGACACACTCTTCTAAGGTTTCAACTCAAAGTAGTGACATTGTAAAGCCTTTGGGAGAGGCTGAGCTGGACCATGAGCCAAGGGCCCACCTGCTCCTGGAAAAGCCCAAGAAGCCCAAGGCAGAGCCAGGCTGCCCACCAACCAGCATTGCTGCATGTGCAGGGAGTCTCCTGAGGAGACCTGTCTGCTTCGTTCAGGATTTGGCTTCAAACCTGCACACCTGGGTGAAAACCTCATGGTTCCCATGATCTGCTTCTAAACAACCGACATGCTGGATGGTGCCTGTGCTCCCTCCCCTCCCCCAGGACCCAGTCCTGTCCTGCCCTGAAGCCCCATCACTGTGTACACACACACGCTTGCTCCCCACACCTGGACTGGTGCGTGGTTACTCCCGCAGAGCAGGCTATGGCATGTCTGACTTGCATGTATGAGAGTGTGAGTGTGTGCACACATGTGTGTCCAGACACTGTTTATGGCCCTGTCCCCGTGCTCACTCTGCCTGGCCCAGGACAGTTCAGCCACTTGGCTGGCAGCATCATGGCCCCAAGTCCAGGCCACGCCTACGTCCAGATGAAGCCAGCGCATGACCTTCGGGAGCCTAGGGTGGAAGCTGGCCCTGCACTTGGCCCTAGGCAGCAGTCAGCAGGTGGCTACCTGTGCTGGTCCGAACCTCTGACCACCCTGGGCAGCTCAGAACTAGCTCAGACTGTAGCACCATCACAGCCTGCTGGTGATGGGCCAATTCACGCTATGGTCACCATGTTCCTCCCTGCTTTCAGGAGCCCTCCTCCAGGACCCCAGTCTTCTCCCCAGAACAGACAGCCTGAGCCAGGCCAGGGTGGTCACACCCTGGGCCAAAGGAGAACTGAAAATGAATACAGTAGGAGCACACTGGCCGCTGTGCCCTGGTCAGGCAGGGCAACTGGCCACAGTGACACCAGCTGGCTCAGACATGGATGCTGTGTATCCTCGTCCTGGCCCCCGACCTGTGGGCCTGTGACCTCGGACTACGCAGCTCTTCTCAGGGCCTCAGTGCTGAGGACAGGCTCCCCGAGGCCCCTGCGTCCCAGTGGAAACCCAGGATGTGGCCTTTGGGGAGAACGTGTTTGCTTGGAGGTGCTGCACCCACGCTCACATATCTGCTGCCTTTGTGGCGCTGCCCAGCACAGGCCAGGAAGCTCTCAGCTTGTCCCTCACCGGGCTGGTGGCACAGCCTGGGGTACCAGGGCCCGGATGCTGGCCTTACCTTTGGTGTCGTTGACGGGGTCCATGTGCCGGTAGATGTAGCCCTCCAGGTAGGAATGGAACTTGGGTGTGGGTGGGAAGAAGGCCAGGCAGATGGCCATGAGCTCCCAGCCGCGCGCTAGGCTCTCTAGGCGAAAGTTCTCGGTGGTCTGCCGGCACAGCTGGATGTACAGCTCGTCCCGCAGACCCTGCATGCTCCAGCCCTTGGTTGCAATCTCCAGGGCCACGTGCAGTGGGTCTGCCTTGGCGCGCCGGTCGCCCATATACATCTGGATCAGCTTGAAGATCTCGCATGCCTCCTTCTTCACATGGCGGTCACTGGTTACAATCATGGGCTTCTTGATGGACTCGCTGCTCCAGGCCAGCATGTTGGCGATGGACACCTTCCGCCGGAAGAGGCCCTGTGTGTGCTTGTTGAAGTGTTTGGAGGCCCAGTTCTCGATGTCGGTCTCCGAGGACGGCTTGCGTAGAGTGAACGTGGGGAACACGCAGCTGGCACTGGGCATCACACTGCGGGTCTGCCGACTGCTCTCAAACTGGGCACAGGTGCCGAGGTCCTCGGACTGGGGAGGACAGACGGGCCGTGAGGGGGTGGGGCCCCTACCTGACCCAGCCAGACAAGAGGCATGGCCCCCCTTGCTGATCCCAAGATGCTGGGCGGGGCTGTCAGATAACCTACTGGTAGGGGAGGCAGAGCAGGAACACTTGCTGGGTGTCCCTGGGGTGAGGCCAGGTCTGCACCTCCAGCTCTGTGCCTCTTCATGTTCTACCAGCTTCCTAAAGACACATGAGCACCCTCCCCATGCGAGGTTGTGTAGGGACCCAGAGAGGCCCCCTCCCGGTTCCTGAGACCAAGGGTTGGGGGGCAAGAGGAAGCCTCCTGTGTTACAAGCTATGGACAGGAAAATGCTGAGCTCTCCAGGCTACAGGGCCATGAAGGCCAGGGGACACTGACCACTCAAGGTCACTGGGTCATTGGGCACATTTTCCCTGGCAGGGCTGGGAGTGGACGTGAAGAGCCTAACACTGAGAGGAGTTCTGACTACTACCAGCTCTGAGCAGATGCCAGGGTATACCCTTCCCAGTGGTTTCATGAAGCAGGTCAGGAGGCAAGAACCAGCACATCAGCCCATATCAAGTTCTAGGCACCGGCTTCCCAGCATGCAACTTGGACAGGAGGTGCACATAGGCCCTGAGGGCCTGACCATGGTCTATGCCTGGTGCTACCCTGGGTGGACACATCTGGCCAGGCCTCTCCTTCAGCCCCAGGTCCTGTGGCCACTGGGGACCTGCTGAAGACATCTGGCCCCAGAGCCAGTGTTGGGCTCCCTGGTGTGGGAGCCTTGTTCAAGGAGGGCTCTCAGCCACCTGAAGAGCACCTGATGCCCCACCTGCGAGCCTGTTCACAGGTGGGAGAAAGGCTCAGGCTCAGTCGGGGGGCGTGTTCACCCATCTCCCTGCCTCCACGGTCTGGAATCAGGGAATGGCCTCTGGCCCCCAGGTGACTTGCCAGAACCTGGCCAAGGGGGCCCTGCCTTGGGGAGTCCCTGTGGTTATTCGCTGCCTGTTTACATGGCCACCGCCTGCCCCACCCTTACCTGGGACCCTGGCACCAGCTGTTTGTCCCTACCTGTGAGGGGTGGAGGTAGGGCTCAGGTGAGGCCAGGTTGGTCTGCACGGAGACACTTTTCTCGAGCAGGATCTGAGGGAAGGCGAGCCTCTCCAAGGCGCCCCTCTGCCAGTGCTTGCTGCTCTCCTGCTGGGCCAAGGCCTCATCCTCGCTGAAGGCGCGCACCACAGGCCCCGGCATGGGGAGCGGCATGGCCCCATCGCTCTCGTAGCCTGAGCCGTCCTGCTGGGAGTCCCAGCTACCCCTCTGCTTCATGTGGAAGTGGGCCTGCTGTGCCTCCCAGGCCAGCCTCGCCTGCGCCAGGAAGGGCTCGGCCCCACCCCGCACTCCGTCTGCCTCGCCTGCCTTGGCCTCTGCGTGCTTTGGGGCCAAGCTGGGCCCACACTTGGGCCGCTCCTCAGCCAAGGACTGTGGGAGCAGGTCACGGTCTCCAGGGCTGTCAGTGGATGAAGCGCTCGGGGCATGGCACAGAGAAGGGTTCCTGCTCTTCCTCTTGCGTGTTCCCGGGGAGTAGCCTGTTGAGGACATGGTGTCCTGCTGGCTAGACCAGGACATGGCATCGTCCTGGGTCTGGGGTAGCGGAGAGGGCGGAGGGGCGTGGGCGTGCCGCGTCTCAGGCCCCTCCATGCTGCTGTAGTCCCCGGACGTGATCCCCAGGCGCTGGTCCCGAAGCAGGCAGGGGCTGGGTTGCAGGGAGAGTGAGCCCCCTCCAGGGTTGGGTGTGTACTTGTGCCGTGGGCCTGCCCGCAGCCTGGGACTAGAGCCGGCCTGCTCCACGTAGACTAGCTGCCGCACATACTCCTTGCCCGCGGGGCTGTACTCCAGGCTCAGGAAGCGCTCTGGGCACTTCTGCCTAGTGAGCACCAGCTGCTGGAAGGGTGAGGTCGAGGTCTGCTTGGGTGACTGTGGGAAGGGCACTGGCTTTCGGCCTGGAGACCGCTGGGGTGAGCTGGCCTGGCAGGCCCCACCAGCCTCACACTGCATGTCCATGGGGGGCTCATCGTAGATGGGGGCCTGGTACTCAATGGGGGGCTCCTCATAGAGGGGGGGCTCGTAGGCATAGCGTGGGGAGGAGGGCTGTGAGTCGCAGGCGGGCCTGCGGGGCTGGGCTAGCAGTGGGGAGCAGCTGCCTAGCTCAGCCCTCTTCAGGAAGGGCGATGGCCTCCGCTCGGGGAAGAAGACTGAGCCGTCTGCGTCCGGGGTAAACGTCTGCAGGCTGGGTGAGTGCTGCCCACCCGAGGGTCTACGGGAGCGGCCCCCTGACTGGCTGTCCAGGGGGTACCCATTGCCCTGGGGGGAGAAGAAGCTGGGCTCCCGGTCAGCCACTTTGATGAGCATGCGCTCCTTGGTCCCCGAGTTCCACCGGAGGGAGGAGGTCCTGGGGGGAGGGGACAGGCACAGGTTACCTGGGGAAGTCCTATAGGGGTCAGACGCTACCTGGTGGAGGCAGAGTCTGGCCTTGCTGCCAGCCTGGACCCATGGCCCACCCACCCTGGCCTCATGCATGTCTGGAGTCAGGGCCCAGAGGGCCTGGTCATTTCTCACCCCGCTCCTTGCCACCCCTCAGTGGGGGCTGGGAGTCTGGTCCTTATATAGGAGGGCTCCCTGTAAATGACCAGTGTGACCTTCATTGCTGGAGCCCCAAGATGCTGCCCTCCTGTCCCGGGAGCTCCCCTCACACAACTGCTGACACAGTTCTACGGCCTTCCCTTCCAGGAGGGCTCTCTGCCAAGGAGCTTCCCCCAGGCCTTCCACTGGACTGCTGCCCAACATGTCCCTCCCTGCTCTGGTCCCAGCCAAGCTCCATGCCCAGCACTGTTTCTACAACGGAGAGCAGGGGCAGCCTCCCTGACTGTGGATTTGATGAGGGTATTTCTCTGCAGCCCTTGCTCAGCACTGCCCCATGCGGTGCTACCTGAGGGAAACCAGCATGCCTGCCTCCCACCCTGTGCATGGGCACCCTGGGCCTTGCTTTCAATCACATGGGCTCCTGTGAGCTACGAAAAGGCTGTGTCCTCCTGTGACTCTGCCTACACAGTTGGCACTCTGCACCTGGATGGAGACGACAAATTGCTCCCCGGTACTTGCTAAATGCAGAATCAGACTAAGAGTACCCACAACCCCAGGGACCACGCTAGGATTAGGAGCCTCAATTGCTTGGTAACAACACAGGGGACGGAACCCCTGGGACGTGGAGGGCAGGCCCTCAGACTCAACGCCCACACTGTGCTATCTGCCCCAGATCAGCAGGGCAACACTCCAGAGACAACACCTGGAGTCCAGCAGAGACAGCAGGGCTCGCCTCTGGCCACTCGCTCAAGTGACTCTCAGTTGCTGCAAGGAAAGTTGCATTTCCCTGATGACAAATGATAGGAAGCATCCTTCACGTGCTCATTTGCCCTCTCTACATCTTCTTTGGTGTCTAAGTCTGGCCCATTTTTAAATCTGGTTGTTTTCTTATTGTTGAGTTTTAAGGTATCTTGGATAAATCCTTTATCAGATGAGTCCTTTGTAAATATTTTCTGTCTGTGACTTGTCTTCTCAGTCTCTTCTCAGGCAACAGTCATTCACAGAACAGAAGCATTTTCTTTTAACAAAGCCCAGGTTATTATTTCTTTCATAGATTTTGCCTCTGGTATTGTATCTAAAAAGTCACCAGCACATCCAAGGTCATCTAGGTTTTCTCCTCCGTTATCTTCCAGGAGTTTAGTGTTTCACATTTAGGTCTGTGATCCATGTTGGACTAATTTTTGTGAAGGGTATAAGGTCTGTATCTAGTTTCATTTTTGCTCTGCACGTGGATCTCCAATTGTCCCAGCGCTGTCTGCTGAACAGATGGTCTTTGCTCCATTGCACGGCCTCTGCCCCTTTCTCAGAGATCAACTGACTGTACTTGTAAGGGCAAATTTCTCAGCTCTCTTGTTCCATTAACCCTTTTGTTCATTCTTTTGCCAAAAACACATTGTCTTCCCATGGAAGCTTTACAGTAAGCCTTGAAATTAGGAAGTACTGACCTTCCCACTTTGTTCTCCTTCTATATTGTGTTGGCTATTCTGGGTCTTTTGTCTCTTCATATAAATTTTTGAATCAGTTTGTTGATATCCATATAATAACCTGCTGAGACTATTTTTAAAAATTTATTCACTTTTAAAGATTTTATTTTTATTTTATTTTTTTAGAGAGAGGGGAAGGGAGGGAGAAAGAGCGGGAGAGAAACAGGAATGTATGGTTGCCTCTCACATGGCCCTCATGGGGACCTGGCCTGCAACCCAGGCATGTGCCCTGACTGGGAATCGAACCAGGACCGCTTGGTTCCCAGCCCGTGCTCAATCCACTGAGCTACACCAGCCAGGGCAATTTATTCACTTTTAGAGAGAGAGAGAAACATTGATTGCTGTTCCACTCATTAATGCATTCACTGGTTGACTCTAGTATGTGTTCTGACCAGGGATCAAACCCGCAACCTCGGCCTATGAGGACAACACTCTAACCAACTGAGCTACCCAGCCAGGACCTTGCTGGGATTTTTTTTTTTTTTAAAGATTTTATTTATTTATTTTCAGAGAGAGGAGAAGGGAGAGAGAAAGAGCAATGTATGGTTGCCTCTCACATGGCCCTCATTGGGGACCTGGCCCGCAACCCAGGCATGTGCCCCGACTGGGAATCGAACCGGGACCCTCTGGTTCCCAGCCCGCGCTCAATCCACTGAGCTACACCAGCCGGGCCTGTGATTTTGACTGAGATTACATCAACTCTATAGATCAAGTTGGGAAGAAACCCCATCTTGAAAATTGAGTTTGCCTATCCATGAACATGAGGCACCTCTCCATTTATTTAGCTTTTCTTTAGTATCTTTCATTAGAATTTTGCAGTTTTCCTCACATAGATTTTGTACATTTTGTTAGATTTATACCTAAGTATTTCATTTTGGGGGTGCTAATGTAAATGGTATTGTTTTCAGTTTCAAATTCCGCTTGTTCACTGCTAGTATACAGGAAAGCAATTGGCTTCTGTACATTTACCGGGTACCCTGCAACCTTGCTATAATCACTAGTTCGAAGAGTTTTTTTGTCAATTGTTTAGGATTTTCTACATAAATGATCATGTCATCTGTGAACATAGTTTTATTTTTTCCTTTGCAATCTATACACCTTTTATTTCCTTTCCTTGTTCTGCATTAGCTATGGCTTCCCACATGGCGTTGAAAAGGAGAGGTGAGAGAGGATATCCGTGCCTTACTCATGATCTTAATGAAAAAGCTGACCATTAAGCATGGTCATTCTCACCATTAAGCCTGATGTTAGCTATAGGTTTTTTGTAGATATTCTTTTTTAAAAAAAGATTTTATTTATTTACTTCTAGAGAGAGGGTAAGGGAGGGAAAAAGAGAGGGAGAGAAACATGTGTGTGGTTGCCTCCCCCAACTAGGGACCTGGCCTGCAACCCAAACATGTGTCCTGACTGGGAATGGAACCAGTGACCCTTTGGTTCGCAGGCCAGTGCCCAATCCACTGAGCCACACAAACCAGGGAGGTTTTATGTAGATATTCTTTATCAAGTTGAGGAAATTCTTCTCTAGTTCTACTTTATTGAGAGGTCACCCTTCCCCATCATGAATGAGTGTTGGATTTTGTCAAGTGATTTTTCTGCATCTTTTGATAGGTAGGACCCTGGATTTTTCTTTTCTGAACTTTTGATATGATGGATTGTATTATGTTTTGTGGAAGATTTTTTTTATCTATGTTTATAAGACAAATTGGCCTGTAGTTTTCTTTCCCTGTAATGTCTTTGTCTAGCTTTGGAATTAGGATAATGCTAACCTCACAGAATGAGTTAGGAAGTATTCTTTCTGTTTGTATCTTCCAAAAGAGATTGTAGAGAATTGGTGCAATTTCTTTCATAAATGTTTGGTAGAATTCACCAATGAACCCATCTGGGCTTGGTGCTTTCTGTTTTGAAAGATTATTAATTATTGATTCTTTAACACATATAGGCCTATTCAGATTTCTTCTTGTGTGAGTTTTGGCAGATTGTGTCTTTCAAGGAATAGGTTCATCACATCTAAGTTTTCAAATGTGTGTCCACAGATTTGTTCATATAATTACTTCATTATCTTTCTAATGCCCATGGGTTCTGTAGTGATGTCTCCTCTTTTGTTTCTGGTATTAGTAACTCATGTCTTTCTTCTTAGCCTGGATAGATGCTCATTGATTTTATCAATGATTATTGATTTTTATCAATTATTTCAAATAAACTAGTTTTTTGTTTTGTTGATTTTCAACACTGATTTCCTGTTTACAGTTTTATTGATTTGTTCTAATTTTATTATTAACTTTATTTTGTTTTGGATTTGCTGTTCATCCTCTTAGTTTCCTAAAACGAAAGCTTAGATGTTTGGTTTTTAGAACTTTCCTCTTGTCACTGATATAAATTTCCCTCTAAGTACTGTCTGTTGCATCCCAAAAATTTTGGTAATTTGTACTTTCATTTTTACTTCAAAATATTTAAAAATTTCTTGAAATTTCTTCTTAATCCATGAGTTATTTACAAGTGTGTTGTTTGATCTTAAAATATTTGGGGATTTTTCAGTTCTCTTTTTGTTACTGAATTCTAGTTTAATTCCATTGTGGTCTGAGTGCAGATATTGTGCGATATCTGTTCTTTTAAATGTTAATATTTGTTATATGGCTCAGAATGCCCTATCTTGGTACAGTCATTTGAGGTTTTTTTTTTAAATGAAACTTTTTTTTTAAAGATTTTATTTATTTATTTTTAGAGAGGGGGAAGGGAGGGAGAAAGAGAAGAAGAGAAACAGCAATGTATGGTTGCCTCTCACATGGCCCTCACTGGGGACCTGGCCTGCAACCCAGGCATGTGCCCTGACTGGGAATTGAACTGGGACCCTTTGGTTCCCAGCCCGTGCTCAATCCACTGAGCTATACCAGCCAGGGCAGTCATTTGAGTTTTTAAAATTGCCATTTAATATCTTGTACATATAAATCATATTTATTAAAGTCAGTGTTTGCTAACTCCAAAATATACATTCCTTTGGGTCTGTTTTGGTTTTTAATCAGTTCTGTTAATTTTAGACTGAAGTTCTGGTGACTGTATGAAAGACTGTAGAGATCATTTGTGCCTCTTGGTTTACTTTTGCTTCTGCCAGGCAGCAGAGAAAGGGCAGATCACCTGAGTCCCATCTGTGACCGAGCTGACTGGAAGTTGGGCTGGTCCACTTCTGCTCACGCTATTCCACATGCCGAGTGGGAAATGTGGAGTCTTCTCTGGGCTACTGGACTCTGTGTGGATTCCCAGCCCTGTGGAAGCCCCCACAGGGCTGCTCAGTTCTCAGTCTCTTGACTGTCCTGAGAGACAGGCAGGGTCCCATGTGTGCTGGGCTGCATTGATCACTACACCTTGGCCCCCGAGTCCTTACTACTCAGTAGATCTCTGAGGACTTCAGGGTGATTTTGTCTGTTTTGTTCTTGTTGTGCAAGTCACATATAAGTTAATCCACCATCACAGAAAATGAAAATCCCAACATCTTTAAGACACCAGTTGTGCAGTTTGGTCCCTCTACCTCTGTCCTCTGATTGTCACTGGGCCTTTCAGGACAAGGCCTCAAGTCCTAATCACTGGGAGTGAGGTGGCTTCTGGAGAACAAAGGCTGGAGACAGGATAAGGGAGGGCCCCATGCCACTGTGAGGCAACTTGCTCCGGGATGCCTGCACACGTCCCACCCAGCACAGGCAAGATTCGACCCTGCTGGTCAGTGCTGGTGCCCAGCAACTTGGCCTCACCACGTGAGGAGTCAGAAAGCTGCAGGGCTCACCACGCAGGTTCGCATTCCTGGGAATCATGCTCTTGGTTGCTAGAGGCTGCTCCCAGCCTGCTGCTCGCACCAACCAGGCAGAGCAGAAGGTGGCAGTGTGCCAGGGACCAGCAAACTCTGAGTGCTGGCTTTGGAGGGAGATGAGAGCTCTGGAACCAAACTCCAACCTATCACTCCCTGGCTGTGGGACTTGGGAAAATCAATAACCACCTCTGTCTCGGTGTCCTCGTCACCTCCTATGAGAATAAAATAACAATGTGCAAAGTCCTTAGCCTCCTGCCAACACAGGAAGCACCAGGCTAGGGGAAGCCATTACTTTTCACACCTTCTTGCCACTCAGCAGATTCAGCCCCTGAGTGAGGCCTTCCGAGGTGGCCAATGTAAACAATGACCCCTGCTTGGTGAAGCGTGCTGAGGGCTGCGGGCTGCCCCACTGGCCTGTCAGTCATGAACCATCAAGTCATGCTGCAGGATGAGGAGGGCGGACAACAGCATCAGGTAGAGTCCAGAGCACGTGAGTGGCTGCTGGTAAGAGGACACCCCTTCCAGGACCTGAGAGCAGTTACATCAGGTTCGGGCAGAGATGGGTGAGAGCGAGGCAGGAGGAAGCCCTGCAGCCTTCCCCTCCACCATGCACTCAGCACCCCTGGGCAGGGGGCAGGGGCCAGCATGGCACTCCTTCCGTGCCCAGGTACCTCCAAGAAGTCTCTCATTTGATCCTCCGGTAAGGTCCGAGGTTCCTGTAGGCTCCATGTCACAGATGGGGAAGCGAGCCCCAGGGAACCAGAGATGGGCCTTGGTCCCAGAGAATCACGCTGCAGCCAAGCACTGCCTGCCCCTGACAAGCGCGTCCAGTCTCTGGTCTGATGAGGCATCTCTCCCAGCTTGTCCCTCCAGGCATCTGCCGCACACCATGGTACAGGCAATGTCACCTGTCTGGTGACAGGCGGGCCCACAGGCCTTTCCACAACATCAGGCTCTTTACACCTACCAGTCCCCACTGCTGTGTCCATCCCTCAGGGCTCCTCCATGAACCCTCACAGCTAGTTTCCAGGCCCTGCTATCTGCTTCTCACCCAGAGTCTCTGCAACTTGCCCCTGCCCCTTGGACCACCGAGCAGACCCTTTACCCAGTCCAGCCACCCTGGCCTGCCCTTGGACCTCTGTGTCTTTACAGCTCCCCAATCCCAGGAGACCTATCCTTCTCATTCCCTACTTCCTTGTCTACTCTGCTGGGGAAGAGGCATGCAGGCAGAGAGACACCACCTGACCCTAAACAAAAAGGGACAACTGCCCAGCTATCCCAGGGGAGCAGAACCTTCACTGCCTCTAGAGATGCTGGAAGACAGGAGGCAAAGGTGCATGTGGTCGCTGAAAAGGCAGTGTAGGGTCAACGGTCTCCATTTATCACAGAGCATTCCCCTCCAGGGACTGTTTCAAAAGCAGAATGGAGAGCTCCGCATCAAACCAAAGCTCTAAAGGGCTGCTTTGTGACTGCCTCCCCAGTGATGTGGCTACTCTGGGAGTGACACCTGGACCTGACCCCCTGCACCTCAGAGGAAAACCTCTGCGCCAGTGTATAAGTGTGGCACCTAGAGGCACACTCACGTTCAGCCCAAGAAGCCACACATAGGAAGTGATGTTTGAAAACAACTTAAACCTCGACTTCCCTTCAAGCCTTCAGGCGCAGGGGTGCCTCTCTGTGTCCAGCTGGGCAGGTCTGTCCATCGCCTCCCCGGCCCTGCTTACTACAAAACCTTGGCAGGTGGAACGGGCTATGCCTAGACAGGCCCCTTCCCACTTCCCCTCCTCCTCACTGGCCCTGTGCACAGTGACAGGGAGGGTGGTGGTATCTCTTCCCCACTCCATCTGTAAATGTTAGCTTCCCCCATTTTTCCTGCTCTGAACGACTGCATCCACTCCCAAAAGAACATACTGTCCCCATGCCAGGCCCAGCTGGGACCTGGGATGGCAGGGCCAGGGCAGCACTTGCAACGACCCGGTGGGCAAGTCTGGGGACCCGACCTGATCTGCCTCTGAGATGAAAAGGTTTCTAGTGCTTGACGTGACCAACACCATCTTAAGAAGCAAGTTGCCCTCAGTGACAGCCTATTCATGCTGGAAGAGAGGGGCCCATATCACCTGAAAGGAATGTTCTCACAGCGGTCAATGGGCTTGTTCAGTCCCACGCTCCCTTGGAACACACAGCTCCTAATGAGCACATGCCACTCAGCTACAGCCACCTGTGTTCCTGGAGGCCTCATGTATCAAGCCCATATCTCCTTTGGGGTATGGAGATCCAAGATTCAGCTTCTTAATAAACTTTCTGTTTATTTCTGGACTTGTCAGCCTCTTTCTTCAGTCCGTCGGCCCCGTCCTCCTGGGTGAGGCAGTTCCCACGCAGCTCTGGAAGTTCTGGCACTGTGGTGGCACAGAGGCCCCATGTAGTCAGCTGCCCACGCCCCATTTTACTGAAGGGGACATGAGGCACAGGAAGCTGGGAGACAGTCCCACGGTCACAGGGCCACACAGCTGGACCCAGAGTCAGCTCAGATCCTCTCTCGATGTGTCAATGTACAAACCCAGTTGCTACATCCAAGCTCAACCTTTAAAACTGCTGGAGCAAACCGCCAAAGGCCCCTCTGGCCTTGAAGTTCCTCTCCAATACTGGGGTTACTCCTGGTCTGTGCTGGGGGACCGAGGCTACCCAGAGGCACACACCTACCTGGCCTCCCACAGCCGGGGCGGAAACTCCTGCTGCAGCCTGGACACAGAAGTTGGCCAAGGGATGGCCGCCCAACCTAATGGCTATTGCACCCCAGTGTCCTGAGCATCATTTCTAGTGCTTTCCAGTACCTTAGAAGGCCAAAGCCAGGGCTATGAGAGGCCCAATCCTTCTTCCTTACAAATAAAACCTATGTCCCCCCTTCACCTGGGAAGTATTTGGTGCATGGCTGGGAACTCCTGGAAGGATCACATGCTGAGGACACACCAGGGCCTGGTTCCCCAGCCAGGGGCCAGGGGCAGCACCACGGGCTCCGTGATCCCCCAAGGTAGGCACTGAGGTTCTTCTAGGACCAGAAGCTGCCACACGGGCTGGGGGCCACTCCAGAAGGCCTCTGCGGAGGCACCAGGGGCCCTACCAGCCACTTATGTTCCACTGGCTGCCCTGCATGCCCTGCTAGTTGCTTCCTGCTGTGCCAGACCATTTTCTAGCTCACCCAAGAGCTTCTGGGAAACCACCCCTGTCAGGAGACAGGGCCGAGCTGAGACGCGGGCTCTACCTGTAGTGGAGCAGCTGGCCATCTGCGCTGTAATCCCGGTAAATCTCATAGTCCTTCTCAAGGAACACTCCTGGCGGGGAGGAACTAAAACACAGCAAAATGAAAACAAGACATGAACATAAGTGTGGTAACCTAGAAATATAGGACATTTTGAATTGCACGCCTCTCCCTGTTAAGACTGAGGGTGTGGCCTTTCGTTTCTCAGGAATGACCTGGGTCCTGGCTCCTGCCCATAAGGCTGTCCCCTTCATCAGGGCAAAAGCCTATTTCTTCTGCCCTCAGCCCGCAGTGCCTGGACCACGGCATGGAAGGATGGGGTGCGGCAGGGACGGCCCCAGTGCGGTACCATCCAGAGGCCATCCACGGAATGCTGTCTTGGGTTTTAGGAGCTCAGATAACTGACTGCAACTGAGGCTCCTATTCCACGGCATTAGCAAGGTGGTTAGTGAGACTCAAAGCTTGGACCAGACAAGAGCAGATGACCTGACGAGGAGCCAGGGTTAGAGAAACCCTGATGGGGACGGTAAGCTTCTTCAGAGTGGGGGCCTGGAACACACCAGGCACCCAATACCTGGGAAATGAATAAGTGGGCATATGATCAAATTAATATGTTTATGATTTTAAAAACTCTCAGTCACCCAGAAGTAGAGGAAAGTTTACTTGACCAGAATATGCACACCAAGCCCGAGGTCTGCAGAACGTTCAGCGGTGAAAGGCTGGAAGCACACCTGTCAGTGTCGGGAGAGAACGCCTGTGCTCAGCACCAGTGTGGGACAGTGCTGGGCACACCAGTCAGTGCAGTGAGGTTTTTTAAAAAGAAAGAAATTTAAATATTTGAAAAAAGAGATAAATTGATCATTAGCTGCAAACTAGAAAAACTAAAACAATCAACTGAGAATGATGAGAAGTACTGAGAGAGACCGCTAATAGAGTGCTCCCTTCTGCAGTATCTTTGACCTGTGAACAGTGTGGGCCTGACTTTTCAGCCTGCACAAGCGGAGACAGTCACAACTATGGAGGACAAAGTGAGACTTTAGCACGTGGGCAGTGCACTCCCAGGGGCTCGGCGGCCCTGGCATAAGAACAGACAGATGGCAGTGTCATTTGGGGAACAAAGTACACGTGTGGTAAAGGGACACACGTCATATCACATTGCAGGGCCAAGGGGGCGACGTAGGAGATGAAGCCTGGATCCCTCCTGGCCCCACACAAAGGTGGCTCCAGACAGATTCAGGCCTCAAGGTGAAAGATAAAACTACAAAGTTAACACAAGACATGAAAGAGAGTATCTTTGGATCTAGGCCAAGGAAGAACTTTTAAATAGAACATTAAAAACATAAACCACAAGACAAAAAACCTGTAAACTTGGTTGTATCAAAATCAAGGACACTGGGGACCAGACAGCAGGCAGGTGACAGAGTAGAAGAGCCTCATGTCGTCTGAAGCCAAGGAGGGATGGGTATCTGGAATGTGCAAGGAACTCCTGCAGCACAGAAAGACAGCAACTCCAGAAGAAGAATGAATAAAAAAAAATCAGCAGGCAATTCACACCAGACAGAACTCAAAGGCTAAATGCTCAAGACAGGAGAGTGAGAACCTTGGCAAACCAGAAATGAAAGTGGAAGGGCTAGCGAGCCCCTCACTGACTAGATCATCTGGTGAAGCCCAGTGCTGGGGGCCCCTGCCTGCCCACTCATGGTGGCTTTGCCAATCCCAGCACAGCAGGCTCCAGGGCAGAGGCGAACGGAACACACGGATAGAGCGGAACAGGATACCAGGAAGAAGGGGAGCCCCAAAGGACACACCCCAACAGCCAGACGCAGGGGAGCCACGGCACGGGCATGGGCAGGGCACAGGAGGAAGGACAACGAGGAAAAGCACGTGCCTGAAAGGACACAGACATGACAAACCAAATCATCGCCCCATGCCAGCCAGTAGTCCCAGTAAAATAACTGCAACCCTTCTGCTGCACAGAAGACAGGTGTTCAGATGGGTGAAAAAGAAATCATCTGTAAGAAACCTAAAATACAAGCACAAAGGACTACAGTTTGGGAAAGACATTAAGAGGCAAACACCACCTGAAGGGAAGTCATGGCAAGCACCGAGCTAACACCAAATGAGGCAGGCTCCGGGGCAATCACCGTGCGTGGGAAAAGAGGACTTGTAACGACAAAAGGAAAAACGCACCGGAAAGCCATAGCCCTTCCACATTTACGTGCAACCAACCTGTGGCTTCAACACAGAGGAAGCAGTAATGGACAGATTTAAAGGAGAAACAAGCCAATTCCAACGGGAGGCTGTACCTCTCAGAATCCATAGATCAGGTGGACAAAAAATTTGTAAGAAACTTGATACAATGAACAGATCTGCTTTAACAGACACAGAGAGGACCCTAGACCTAACAAACAGAAAATATAAATTATTTTTGAAGTAGTCATAAAATCGTTTATGAAAACTCAGGATTTAGGCCACAAAGCAAATCTCAAAAGAAAAAAGCGTCATGCCCTGGCAGGGCGGCTCAGTGGGTGGAAACAGTGCTCCTGTGCACCATACGAGGCTGCAGGTTCGATCCCCAGCTGGGGCGTGTACAGGAGGCAACCCACCAGTGTTTCTCTCTCCCTCTTCCCCTCCCTCTCGCTCTATAAAAAACAATAAAAACTCATCCTTGGGTGAAGATGAAAAAAAAAGAACAAGGCCTGGCTGGTGTGGTTCATTGTATTGAGCACTGGCCTGCGAACTAAAAGGTTGCCAGTTCGATTCCCAGTCCGGGCACATGCCTGGGTTGCAGGCCAGGTCCCCCTGGGGGTGTGCGAGAGGCAACCAATCAATGTGTCTCTCGAATATTGATGTTTCTCTCCGTCTCTTTCTCCCTCCCTTCCCCCTCTCTAGAAAGTAAATAAAATCTTTATTAAAAAAAGAATAAGAATGAAAAATAACCTATTGCTTTTGAAATTAAGACATTTCTAAGTTACAAATGAGTCAGAAAAGAAATCGTAATTAAAATTAGAAAATGTTTAAAATTGAAAGACAATTCTACATACCAAAAGTTGTGTAATAAAACAAAAGCAGTATGTTGAGGGAAATCTATTACCTCAAAAGTTCATTTTAGAAGAATGCATGGGAGCAAATGAGTTAGGCTCCCAACACGGTAAGTTAAAGAAGGAATGAGAAATAATGTCAAATAAAGAAGTAGAATAGCCCCGGCTGGTGTGGCTCAGAGGACAGAGCGCCGGCCTGCGAACCGGGGGATCGCCGGTTCAATTCCCAGTCAGGGCACATGCCTGGGTTGTGGGCCAGGTCCTCAGTTGGGGTGCGTGAAAGATAACCACACATTGATGCTTCTTTCCCTCTCTTTCTCATTCCCTTTCCCTCTCTAAAAACAAATAAGGAAAAGAGAAGATACAAAAGGGAGGCTCACTGAAGCCAAACAAGATTCTCTGAACAAACCAGTGAAACATAGACTCCCCTACAAAGCTGGACAAGAGAGCGCACACACAGCCTCAGGCTATCCAGGAGGACAAAATTTCAAAACAGAACACTATGAGTAGCTTCATGCCAGTATACTTATAAAAACATAAATGGGCCGCCCTGGCTGGTGTAGCTCAGTGGATTGAACACGGGCTGGGAACCAAGTGGTCCCGGTTCAAGTCCCAGTCAGGGCACATGCCTGGGTTGCAGGCCAGGTCCCCAGTAAGGGCCATGTGAGAGGCAACCTCACATTGCTGTTTCTCTCCCTCTCTTTCTCCTTCCCCTCTCTCTAAAAATAAATAAATAAAATCTTAAAAAATAAAAACATAAATGGACCATTTTACAGAAAACATTTTATATAACTGGATTTAAGATATTAAAAAAACCTAATTTTTTAAAAATTTTATTTATTTTAGAGAAGGGAAGGAGAGAGGGAAGCATCAATGTGTGGTCGCCTCTCGCGCACCCCCTACCGGGGACCTGGCTGGCAACCCAGGCTTGTGCCCTGACTGGGAATCGAACTGGCGACCCTTTGATTTGCAGGCCAGCACTCAATCCATTGAGCTACACCAGCCAGGGCAAAAAACTTAAATATTCTTGCAAGCATTAAAGAAATTGAGTCCGTTCGATACAGAGAGATCTGATCAGACCCCTGGGGAGAAGCAGGGCAGGCCTGTAGGAGGAGGTTGCCGAGGCAACAGTAAACACTCTAGGACCTGACTGGCTGAGAAGCTGTCAGCCTCCAGAGCATATGGAATTGTGGGCCATAAGATTGGAAATAAAAGAGGGGCTCTCTGGCTGGCTCTGTTCTCCCTGGCTCTTGGGCTTTCTTCCTGGAAGATGCTTGGATGACTGTACTGCAGCTTTCTGCATTTCCCAACAGATGGTATTTTGGATGGAAAGAAACTCCAGGCACAGCCTAGGGTTGGGCCAGCCTGGCAGAGGGTGGCAGGGTTATTCTTCCTTGAGTGTTTCAGTAGGGACAAGCTGTGAGGCAGAAGTCTGCCATTCTTCCAAAATTGTGTAACTTTTGTATGTTATGCTGTTTTGGTTTGTAAACTAACCCTATAGAAATAAGAAAATTAAATCTAACAGGGAAATGATAGAACTCAGGTGTTAAGGGCGTAGCCTTAATTGACAGGCTTAAGTGACGAATGCTCGTGGAAAGCTGTTATTCCAAAATTGTGAAGCTTTTGAATAGAGACTCCTTTCCTTTATCATCAAACCTTTGCCTCTGGAATTTTGCCTAGAGGGTGGCAGCGGGCAGCAGAACCCTAACTGCTGTTCAGTAACAAGTTCTTAAAAATCCAGGTAGACAACCCACAGGCCTGGATGGCACACAAGTGCGCCAGCCACCCGCCCGGAGACAGGGAGCAGCGCAGAGGACAGAGCCACAGGCAGCACTCCCAGGGAGGGGATGAAGCCAGCCACATGCAGGATGAGGAGGAAGGTACAGGCTGTTTTTACTGATCGACACGAAAGAAAAACCTGAACAAAACATTAGCAACCTGAGTCTATTTACAAAATTACACAAACGGAGTGTCCCAGGAATGCAAGAAATATAGAAGAACAATAATTTTAAAATGCCAACTGTAGCACAACAAAATTACAGCTCAACTATAGAACAGCCATCACTCAGAACCGTCAGAAATCAAGTTGAAGGAAGTCCAATAACTACGGAATGAAAGAAGCCACGTCCATCCAGACTGGTGGTGGGGCGGGGGGGGTGGAGAGCTGGTCTCTCACCCACATGTGGTGGATAAAAATTCGGGAGGGATATCTCAGGAGCGAGGGGTCCCAGCCCCACACCAAGACCCCCAGCCCCAGGTTCCAGTGCCAGGAAGAGAAGTCCCTATAACTTCTGGCTGCAGAACCCAGTGGGGATTGAGTCAGTGGAAGAAACTTCTGGACTCCCAAGCAGTTCCTCTTAAAGAATCCACACATGGAGTTACTCAGACTCACTCCCTCTGAGCTCCAGTGCCAGCAGCAGCTTGAAGGGCACCAGTGGCACACTGGGAGTGAGTGAAAGTGTTTGGCATCAGGGCAAGAGCTGGGGGGCAGCTCTTCTCCCAGAGAGAAAGGCAGGCAGAGGCCACTGTTCCTTTTCTGAGCCCTCCCCTCTAACAAGGCAGGCAGGTGCTATATCTGAGACTCTATCAGCCTCACACTGTTTGCTCCACCCTGCTGATTCCCTGAGGCTCTGACCTACCCAACGTCCGGGCCCACTCAAGATGTTTTTCCATATGAATGGCTTGTCTAAGCTCATGCTTCACATCTTCCTAAATCCTCTCAAAGAAGCAAGAAAAAGACAAGAAAAACTAAAGGAGTTCATCATCACCAAACCATTATTATATGAAATATTAAAGGGACTTAATTAAGAAAAAGAAGATCAACCCTAGCTGGTGTGGCTCAGTGGACTGAGTGATGGCCTGTGAATCAAAGGGTCGCCGGTTCGATTCCCAGTCAGGGCACATACCTGGGTTGCGAGCCAGGTCCCCAGTAGGGGGTGCAAGAGAGGCAACCACACAAGGATGTTTCTCTCCCTCCCTTCCCCTCTCTAAAACGAAATAAATAAACTCTTAAAAAAGATAATAACTATTAATAAAATGGCAATAGATACATATCTATCAACAATTGAATCTAAAAAGCAAACTAAGCAAACAAGCATAACAGAGACAGAATCATGTATATGGAGAGCATTTTGATGGCCGCTTGATGGGAGGGGGTCGGTAAAAAGGTGAGGGGATTAAGAGGTAGTTACAGAATAGCCAAGGGGATGTAAATTATAGAATAGGAAATGGAGAAGCCAAAGAACTTTTGTGCATGACCCACATACAAAAACAATGAGAGGGGGAGGCTGCTGGAGGGAGTGGGGACAGCTGGGTGGAGGGGACAAAGGGGAAACACTGGGATGACTGTAATAGCATAATCAATAAAATATAATTTAAAGAAATGCCAACTGCAGTAGGGACCAGGGACTGAGGTCACAAAACGCCACAGCCTGGGGCTCAAACAGCAGAAACTCGTGTTCTCACGGTCTGGAGGCCACGGGTCCAAGATCAGAGGCCAGCCCGGCCGGTCCCCTCTGGTCCCCTCTGGTCCCCTCAGAGGCTGGGAGGGATCCTGCTCCAGGTGTGTGCAACCCTTGGCTCACAGACTCATTGCTCCAGGCTCCGCCTCTGTGGTCACAGGGCGTCCTCCCTGGTGGCTGTCTTCTTACGGGGACACCACCCCTACCTGGCTCAGAGCCTGCCCTGCTCCAGGTGACCTCCTCTCAACTAACGACATCGGCAAAGATTATGTTTGCAAATAAGGTCCCATTCACAGGAACTGAGGATTAGAACTTCTATGTATCTTTGGTGGGGGGACAAAATTCAACACTGATATCAAGATTCAAAACATATACTTGATAAAAATACTACATCCGTTCATGGTAAAAAGCCCAGCAGTAGGAGGGGACTTCCAAGCCTGACAGATGGTGTCGCCAAGTTACGGGGCTAGCGGGCTTGCAGCCTGAGCACTGGGACAAGACTGCTGGCCCTCCTGGGTTCAGTCCTGGCCATCGTGGGGCAGACAGCCAGCATCACAGGAGATGGACGATGAATCTTTAATGAGACTAATGAGCTCAAACAAAAGTGTAAAAGACAAAACTGATATAAAAATCAATGTCTACTTACTAGTGACAATCATAAAATATGACTTTAAAAAAAGAGATATAACTTACAAAAGCCAGAGCTATAAAATTTGTAACATGCCTAGAAATAAACCTTAAAAATATGCAAGTCCTCTGTGGAGAGAAGCATAAAACACACCACCCTCACACATGGGAGAAGACAACCCAATGAAGACGTCCACTGCACCCGGACTGATCCACATGTTCAACAGTTTCAATCCAAGTCCAGACGGCGCTTGTGGTGAAATCCCAATCCCACTGACCTGCTGATGTTACTTCATGGCAGAACATCTAAGATGCTTTTGGAGAAGGGACACTCTGTCCCCCAGAAGGCTCCTCACTGGGCTGAAGGGCACTGGGGCGGGCAGTGGCTTCTCCAGGCCAGTGCCCAGAGTGCGGGTGAGAAGCACATTTGTCAACAGAACCCTAAAAGAACCCAATCCCTTCACCCGAGTGGGCAATCCATAAAGAATTCAGAACCACCGCAACCCAGTAAAAATGGAGCAGTCCTCTCTCTGAGTCCTGGACAAGAGGAAACAGGACAGCCTGTGAGCTGCAGGCCAGTCTGTGCTCTTGGACGGCACCCGAGGTCTCTCAGGGGCCACGCGCCGCCCGGCTGCTTTCTCCTCCTGCTCGCCCGGGCGTCTTGGCTCCCACAGAACAGAAGGTACGTTCTCTGCCTGACTCCACCCACTTGGACCTGCCCCACAGCAGACACCTCCCCGGGGTGTGTCCAGCATCCACACTGATCTGATGCCGGTGTATGTCTGTCTCCTCCATCTCGTGAAGGAGCACCAGCCAGGTCTGCAGCCCCCAAGGGCACAGGAATCTGCCTGAGCTCCCACAGTGCAGCGCGCACAGCACGCACTGGCCGCTCTCCCGGCTGCCGCCCGGCCCCTTCCTTTCTAGGTGCGTGTGTCACTCTCAGAGGATCCAGACGGATACTACTGTGCAAATCAGGGATCAGTGGCGTCCCGGTTTCCGATGTCCCTGTTGAAACCCAGCCAGTCCCCCACCTGCAGGGCGCTGCCCACCTGCCCCACTGCCTCACCTGCCGCTCTCCTCCTCTGCAGCCCCAAATGCCATCTGCCGGCTCCTCCCCAGCGGCTCCTGCGCCTTCCCGCAGGGGTCCGGTTCAGGGTCCAGGGAGGAGCTGGTGCTGCCATCACGGCTGACACTGCTGCCACGCCCAGGGCTGTTGTCCGCCGAGGCGCGGGGGGACTCAGTGTTCTGCTTCAGGGTCTGCAGTTTGGCCAAGGGGATAATGTCACAGCCCTGGGGCCGGTGCCACACGGTGCGCTGGGTGGTGGCGCTGTAGTAGTAGAAGCGTGACGTGTTGGGGTCGAAGAGCTCCCACCACTGGTTCTCACTGGTGCGCTTGATGCGGACGCCGGCGGGCGGGTCCCACACGCACTCGCCCGTGACCAGGTTGGCGTACATGCGCTCGCGCGTCCGGGGTTCGATGATCTCCACCCACTCCAGCCTGGGAAAGAGCCAGACAGTGTGAGCGCGGGCCGCCCCTGCTCCCCAAGCACGTCCGCAGACGCTGCATCCGGAGCCTGTCGGCTTCAAAGTCGGGACACCCTTCCCTCACACAGTGAGAACTTCTGGAAGCTTATTAGTGTTTCCTCGCCACTAACAAAGTCCAGTTTGGGGGGAACACAATCAGTCCACAACAGAAACAATGCCAGATTTATGAAGAAGTTGGAAAAACAGGCTTCCTCCCGTTCTCCCAGTTAGCAGCCCCAGAACGTGTGCGTGAGTCAAGGTCCAGCAAGTGGGCGTGGGGCACACGGGCGGGCTCCTGCCACTACACTGCCGCCCTTTCTCCTGGGCCGGAGCACCGCGTGGGGAGCTGCGGCAGGCGAGTACCAGCCTCTAGCAGCCCCACCCCCTGCTTCATCCCGAGGGCTGGGGCCTGCCACCACCACGCGCGCCCACAGGCGATGCGGCTTCCCTCCCTGCCCTCAAGCGTGAGGCGGGACTCGTCCTCGGTCTCTGGTACTGCAGACTGACCTGTCAGCACTGGCAGCTGCCACGTAACGTACCACTTTATTTTTCCTTTCCTTTCCTTTCTTTCCTTCTTTCTCCCTCCCTCTTCCCCCTCCCCCCTCTCTCTTTCTTTCTTTTAACAATTTATGAGTATATTTGAGCCAAACTGATGACACATGGAGGGGATGCTCCCAACACCTAATTTGCTGTAACTTCCGAGTTTTCTATAATGTTCACAGATTACTTTTATAACTGGACAAAATTAAGGCACATTATCTTCTATAAAATAGTGTACTTTCCCACTGCAATATACAATAAATGAGACTTTCAGTGTCAATCTTTAAAGTTTTGGGGGCATCTCTCCCCGGGGGTGTGGTCAGCAGGAACTCCTTGGGAAGACATGTGTTTTAATGTGAATCCACACTTAACGGCAGGGATAGACCTGCACAATTAATAACTAAACAAAGTTATACAGACTTTTTAAAAAGTTATCTAAGTGTTTATACATATGTATTTGTGCAGAAAACTGTGGAAAGGGCATTAAAGGGGTTACATTTTGGTGGAATGTGCCACAATTTTATATCCCCCCTCTACTTAATTTTTTTCGATTTTTTTAATAATGGAAATTTAAAAACATGCACCAAAATAGATTAGTATAATGAATTCCCATGTATGTGGCTTTAAATTTTTCCTGATTATTAATGAAGTCAAGCATCTTTCCCATATTCACGAGCCATTTTTATTTCTCCTTTACTAAAAACACATATGACTCTCGCCCTGACCGGTATGGCTCAGTTAGCTGGGTGTTGTTCTGCAAAGCAAAGGTTGTCACTTCAATCTCCCGGTCAGGGCACTTGCCTGGGTTGCAATCAATGTTTCTCTCCCTCTCTTTCTCTCTCCCTTCCCTTCGAAAAGATGATAAATAAAATCTTTAAAAATTGTTTTCTTACTGATTTTCAGGAGATGTATTTTAAAAATACAAAGATATCTTTTTTCAATAGTAATTGCCCTCAATTTACATGCATTATAAATCTCTCTCCTGCCTGATGCTTGTCTTCTCACTCTTTTTATGGTACCTTTGCCTTTTGGTGGAAATCTTTTAATTTCAATATGTAAATTGAATTTATAAATCTTTCCTTCATAACTTCTCTTTCTATCTTGTTTAAGAAATCTTGCCCTGGCTGGTGTGGCTCAGTGGATTGAGCGCCGCCGACCTGCAAACTGAAAGGTCGCCAGTTGTATTCCAGGTCAGGGCACGTTCCAGGTCCCCCGTTGGGGGCATGTGAGAGGCAACAGATGGATGTTTCTCTCCCTCTTTCTCCTTCCCTCCCCCACTCTCTAAAAAAATAAATAAAATAAAATCTTGCCTACTTCAAGGTCAAAGATATTCTAAGTTGACCTGCAAAGTTTTATAGCTTTGCCTTTTTCACATTGAAGTTTTTAGTCTACCTGGATTGATTATTGTTTAGTGTGTGGAACTTTGTTTCCAATGTGGACAACCCAGGCAGCGTCAGGGCACGTGTCTGAGTGCCCCGCTAGCTGACTGGCCACACCCCCTCCGACCCGTGCCACACTGTCTCAGCAACAATAGCTCTGTCCTGCCTGCACAATGCCCTAAGACCCCATGTCCTGCTTCTTCACACATCTTGGCTATTGCTGACCTTGTTCTCCCCCATGAACGGTGGAATCAGCCTGTCAGCCCCATAAATTATGCTGGCACCTTCGCTGGATCTACTCCAGGAGAAAACAGAAGGCTTTGTGATGGCTTTGTCTTCTACCCAACTGTGGCATAGCCACTCATTTAGGTCTTCTTTGTAGGGTCAGGCTCACCCACGATGACACCTCTCCTGGGCCATGACACCTGTGACCCACCCGACTGTGTGTGGAGGGGAGGGAGGAGCACACAATGGTCACAAAGGGTGAATCTGGGCAGGGGATACATTCCTGTTCTCGCTACTTCTCAGTAAGTGTACAATGATTTCTAAACAAAGTTAAAAATTAGGAAAATAAAAATGAAAGAAGAAAAAGAAAAATGATGAGCTATGACTATCTGCTTCGAGATAGACTGATGCCCAGAGAGGGCACAGGACTTGGGCCCAGCCTCAGGGCCTGTAGGATGTCTGGTCCAGGCAGCCAAGTCCAGCTGCTTAAGAAGCCCCCCTCTGTCTCTCATCTGTAGCAGGAAGTAGGGGCTATGCCTGGGGACCAGGCTTCCACAGGAGGAAGTAAGCACACATGGGCCTCGGTTCCTCCCCACTGAGCCAGCCCTCTGATAACCTAAAAGCAATGATGGCTTCTCCTCACCTGGTACTTGACCCTGAAACTCGAGGCTCCTGTGCACCGGCATTATGGCTCTCACATTCGTAATCCTGTGCCTGTGACATTGCAGTCTCTTCCTGAGGACCAAGGTGAGTGGTCTCAGTGGATCATCGGGATGGCCCCTCCAGCATCAGTTGGGAAGATGCTGCCCTGTGAGAGAGCATTACTGTGTAAGCACATACATTCAGAAAACATCTCATTGCACCTTTGGGTTTTGGGAAGCAAGAGCAGTCCATCTAGTCCCTCACAGCCTAGTACGCTAGCGAGGATGAGGAGCACCCAGTCCAGAGCTGGTTTCTGAGGTCCCTGGGCCCTGCTCCTGAACCCCACCCAGGATTCAGCCCTTGCCTACCCATGACAAGGCACCCAGAACCCCTCACAAGCTGGCCCCAAGAAAGCTGCCCACTGTCTCTGACAGGTAGTGCCCTCGGTATGAAACAGGGACAGCTCCACCCGCCCGGTGCTACTGTGGCAACCTGGTTGAAGTACACCTAACAGCCCCTGACAGGGCAACACTCAAGAATATTCGATGTACCTAATTTGACAAAGAATGGACTTTTCAAAAGTGTTGTGTTGACTACATATAAACAGAAAAAAAAAAGAACCTTGACCCAAAATTCAATTCTAGATAAATTGTAGATCTAAGTGTTAAAATATAAAACAGTAAGACTTTTAGAAAAAATGTATAAGAAAGTCTCTGTGGGCTTACAGAAGATACCTGTATCTTAATCAGAAAAATTAACAAACTGAACTATAGTAAAATTAAGACCTTCTGTTTATATCCCATTATGAGTAAAAAGGCAAGCCCAGCCTTGACTGCTGTGGCTCAATGGACTGAGTGCCGGCCTATGACCTAAAAGGTAGCGGGTTCGATTCCCAGTCACGGCACATGTCTGGATTGCAGGCCAGGTCCCCAGTTGGGGGCGTGTGAGAGGCAACAGATCAATGTATTTCTTGCCCTCTCTTTCTCCCTCCCTTCCTCTCTCTCTAAAGTTAAATAAGTAAAATCTTAAAAAAAAAAAAAAGGTAAGCCCAGAATTTGAACTATTCGCTATATAGAATGTGTACAATATACTACACTAATCTCCATTTGGGCTAATGGATAGAAATGCAAAAAGGACTGTCACTTTTGCAAACTGGTGTTCCACGTTTATTTTGCGAGTGAGCCATTGCAGAGGCAGCAGCGCCCCGAGCAGGGAGGGAGGCCTTGCTGAGTTCCTTCCTGGGAACCCCACGCAGCATCTCAGCATCAAGCCACCAGAGCTCTGAACGGTCTGTGAGCATGTCCTTCATCTTGATTCAGTCTGTGTGTCCCTTGGCAAGATGTGTCCTAAGGTGACTGCTTCTTTGCTTTGTTCCATTCTGGCTTACGGGAGGCTTTACAGTCGCACTGTACTTTGGGGCAGCAGGGGACACCACTGTCTTTTTTTCTGGCTGCTTTTAAGACATTTCTCATTATCATTGGTTTTGAGCAATTTGATTATGATGAGACTTGTGCAATTTTATTCATGTTTCTTGAGCTTACAGTTTGTTAAGACTGTTTGATCCCATTTATAATTTTCCTTGAATAGTTTTTCTGTCCCTTCCTTTCCCCTTGGGAACTCCAATTATACAAACATCAGCCCTCTGCCAGGTGCCCTCCACCCCAGTCATGCTGTTTTGCTTTTGTTTATTTAAAAGTCTTTCCCCCTCCTTCTTTTAGTGTGGATTTTCCTTACTGTTTTGTCTTCAAGTTCACCAATCTTTTCTTCTGCAATGCCTGTTCTGCCATAACCTCATCCAGTGTGCTTTGTGTTTAGATAATTTAGATTCAACTGTAGAAGTTTCATTTGGATTTTTAAAATTTTAGTACTTAATGTGCCCAATATTTCCCTCAGTTTTTGAACATATGGAATGTAATTATAACTGCTTTAAGGACCTTGTCTGCTCAACCTATCATCTGAGGCAGTTTGGCATCAGTTTTGATTGACTTTTCACTGCATTATGGGTTGTATTTTCCCGAATCTTTCCATGCCACACATTGTGAATTTTACCCTTTGGAAGCTGTGCATTTTTGTGTTCATATAAATATTCCTGAGCTGTGTTTTGGGACAGTCACCTGGAAATAGTGTGAAACTTTGGGATCTTGCTTCTAAGGTTGGTCGGGGCACGACAGGAGCGTTTATTCTGGGGCCAATTGTTCTCTGCCCAGTGAATTATGAAGGCTTTTAGCCTGGCTGGTGACAAAACCCTGTTCATGGTCCCCACCCCTGGCGTCTGGCAGTTTCCTTAGACCCACAGCAGCCAGCACCCCTGCAAAGTACGGCAGGTCCTATGCCCATCTCTATGTTCTGTCTGCAGCTCTCTGCTCTGTGGTGCATCCCTGCAGACTCTAGTCATCTCGGTCCCCCAGACGCCGAACTACATGCAAACAAGATGCAAAGGAGAGCTAAACAAAAAAAACCCCACCACGATGGGGTCCAAAAGCGCTCCCAATGACCAAAGCTGGAGCAATTTGAGCAATAAGAAAAAAATATGTTAGGTTAAAACCCAAACTGTAAACTTAATATCCAGAAGTCCATACTGATGTAAGCAAACTACCTACCTTACGTGGGGAGAAGAGACTGTGCCCCCCCACCCCCACCCCGCCGCAACGGAACAGCCCATGTAGTTCCTCTGCCCTCCAGCAGAGGCGCATGACAGAAACCAGCTCCAGTGGAAGACACAGTGCCCTGCGCCCTCTCCCGACAGGGCTGTCAGGGCCACTCCAGGAAGGCCTACAGCTGCCTCCCCTCAGGGCTCCGGCTGGCTGCACTCCCAGACCAGCTCTGTCCACCACACACCAACACCCCATGCCCTCTGGTTCCAGCAATAGAGTCTTGAGGTTTACCAAAGACCAACAGGGCCTCGGTCACAGCAGGTGCTGCAAGGTGGGCGGACGGGAGCACGGCCCCACCAGCACATAGAAGGGCCCCAGCAACAACTCCCTCAGCGTGATCATCGACCTGCCAGCTCAGTCCCTGGAAGTACAGGCCCCTCTTCTCAGCCGACACGGGCAGACCTGAGGAACTGCCAGGGGCTGACAGCCGCACAGGGGTTTGCCTTTTCCCTGCTACTTGCCCGTCTCCCCTGAGTTGGGGTAGAAAATGCAGATGAAGCACATGCGCCCTCCTGCGGCAGCTCACCTCCCTCACCAGACCCCTGCGCCAGGTTGTCCCACACCCACCCAGACCCCAGGCCCAGCTCTATCAAATCCACATGATCACTGGTGTCCCTAAAAGTCCTCCTCAGTCAGCACAAACAGCCCTGCTCAAGGCTCTGCCTTTCACTCCTCCCGGCTGGCCGACATCCTCCTCTGACTTAAATCTTGTTCCCTCTTTCTCATTCCTTTTGTTCATTTCAGTGAGTTTCAGGGAAGGAAGAGAATAAACAAGTGTTGACTCAGCCTTGGTCTCCAGAAGGCCTGAGGTCCACTCTCAATGCTGTTTTCATGAGCTCCCCCGCTGTGAACAAGGAGTGATCTCAGTCTCCCGGCTGAGAGCTGGGCTCTGGGCAGCAGGCACAATGCCCCATTTTGCACCAGGCAGGGCGGCTGGCATTTCCGCATCACGCCTCTGCTGCAGCTGCTCTCGTCGCCTGTCCTGCTCCACAGGACGGCTGCCCTGACCATTAAAACTGTGACAACCCATCATCAAATCATGGAGTACCCGCAGGTCAAGACCAGCTTCCAAACTTCCCTGGGGGCTATGTCAGACCCACCCACAGTGCAAGGACACAGAAGATGTGCCTGACCAGGAGCTCCCAGGAAGCTGCCACTCTGGGAACGGCCCTTGGCTTCTGCCTGGTGCCCAAGGTCACAGGACAGGCAGTCAGGATTCACAGAGCGCTGGGCCCACGGCCATGGCCCTGCCATCCCTGCCTTCCTGGACTTCTCTCACCAAGGAGACAGCAGCAGAGGCCCCTGTGGGACTGTTTAGAGAGAACAAACTATCTGTCCATATGCCAGTGGTCGGAACAGAGAAGCTGGCTTGTGACCAGGAGCAGCCGACACCAAGGTCCTGGCTTGTTCCCAAGCCCCTCCAAGAGAGCACGGTGTTGCCCCACTGGGCTCTGAGACACACAACAGTGGCCAGGAAAGGCTTGTGATGGGAGACACAGCAGCTCTCAGCTTGCAAGGCTGTGCTGACACGAACACAATGACACCTTCTAATGCACACAGGGTCAGAGGTCACCATGCCATCCCCTGACACCCCTCCGGCTTGGCTTCCTCACCCCACCCGATGACTTAGAGACTTCAGCATGGGTGCTGAGGGCAGCATAGTGACCTCAAGCACCAGGACAGAGGGAGATCTGGGTCCCCAGGGGAAAGAGTCAGCAGCACTTTGTGACAGAGAATATTGTTATTACTGAAATCTCACTGTGATTATTTAAAAATACCCAACATTAGGACAATGCCTTCTGCTCGTGACTGCATCCTCAGTGCCCAATCCTTTGCTCAGTGAATCAGCAAACACTAAATGAAATAACTGGCTGATTTCTCAACAGAAGGACTCCTTAGAATGAAAAAATGGCTTAAGAGAGTGGCAGGCAGAGGAAAGTGAGAAACACACAGGCCAGGCCGAGGGGCAGAGTCCCCCCCTGTTGTACCCTCAGGGCAGAGGAGGCCCACAGGGCACAGGGTGGCTCAGTAGCTGGGCTCACCACAGGCCACAACTGCCGGAAGGGGGCACCCAGGAGAAAACGAGGACTTGAGAGGAAAAGAAAAGTCCTAAAATTACATAGAAAAACTGAAAATACAGCCCTGGCTGGTGTGGCTCAGTGGATTGAGCGTCTGCTGGCAGACCAAAAGATTGTCAGTTCAATTCCCAGTCAGGGCACATGCCTGGGTTGCAGGCCAGGTCCCCAATTGGGGGCGTGTGAGAGAGGCAGCTGATCAATGTTTTGCACATCGATGTTTCTCTCCCTTTTTTTTTTAAAGGAATATATTTATTTATTTTTAGACAGAAGGGAAGGGAGGGAGAAAGAGAGGGAGAGAAACATCAATGTGTGGTTGCCTCTCACGTGGTCCCCACTGGGGACCTGGCCTGCAACCCAGGCATGTGCCCTGACTGGGAATGGAACCAGCGACCCTTTGGTTCACAGCACACCAGCCAGGGCTCTCTCCCTTTCTTTTTCCCTCCTTTCCCCTCTCTCTCTAAAAATAAATTTTAAAAAAATTTAACTGAAAATACAGAGAATGGCCGTTATCAGACAGCCCGCCCCACCTCCCGCACCCAGGCAGGCCTGGTCTGTGACCTGAGGTGACCCGAGCCTGTGCTTCCTGACAGCGGGGGCCAAGGTATCATCTTCTCAAGCACACTCCATTTTCTTTCTATAGTTTAATGTTCTGCTTTTGACATCTGCATTTATTTTTTAAATTGTATTTTCAATAAAGTAGTTTTAGTTTCTAGCCCTGGCTGGTGTAGCTCAGTGGATTGAGTGCAGGCTGGGAACCAAGCGATCTCGGTTCGATTCCCAGTCAGGGCACAAGCCTGGGTTGCGGGCCAGGTCCCCGTGAGGGCCATGTGAGAGGCAACCATACATTGCTGTTTCTCTCTCTCTCTTTCTCCCTCCCTTCCCCTCTCTAAAAATAAAAAAAAATAAAAATAAATAAAAATTAAAAAAGTAGTTTTAGTTTCTATCAGTGGTCACTGCAACTTTTCTCATGGAGTCCCGAAGCCTGTATTTCTCCACTTCTCAGCTGTTTCTAGGTCATTTCTCACCTGTCTGTGCAGGTGGGAGGCAGGCTCCTTGGGGTTTACAGTGTGGATAAGACGCCTGCCACTCTCCTGACCCTCTCCTGCTCAGTGACCTCGTATGAGCCTTTGAAACACAACTGAGCTGCGGGCGCAGCACCTCTGTGGACTCCTTCCACCTGAGGCTTGTGTGGCCACCCTGCCCTCCACCTCAATCCTCACCCACAGAGAAGCAGGGAGTGGCCCGGTGTCACTCGCTGGCCAGACCTGGCCTGTGCTGACGCTTGGAGCCTCAGGTGGGAAAGCAGCGCAGCTGGTAGTTGAGGGCACAGACAGAGCAGGACAAGATGCTGCTGCCTGCACTCCATGTTCTGGGGCCGCCAAACTGTCATCTGGGCCTCCTGCCATTCCCCCATCCCCACTGTGGGAAAGTTCCAGTCATGAGTGGGCGAAAAGGTCTTTGATGCCAACTTCCCACGCAGGCTCCGGAACAGAAGACGCTCTGTGCCGGCTCCGCGCAGGTCTGTGCCGAGAACGAGCCCCGGGAAGCTGCAATCTGCTCCTGGAAACTGGCAACGCTCCTCCCACAGACGAGGCAGCCGAGTCTGCTCCTCATGCCCCAGCGAGCACGTGTGTGTACACACGACAGCACGCTGTGACCGTGTGTGGACATGTGTGGACGTGTGTGAGCACAGGAGAACATGTGGGCGTGTGGGCGTGCAAGCACAATGTACCGTGTGTGGACATGTGTGACCAGCAGCCACAGGCCCAATGGGTCCAGAGCAGCCCTCCCTGTGTGCTGCTCTGCACTTGCTCGGGGTCATGCTCCACCAAAGCGGGGACCCCTGCACTTGGCCCCACCTCTGACATCTCCAGGAGCCCCTTCCACACCTGTGACCTGGAGAAGGGGAATGAATGGGGCCACAGCAATGACGGGGCATCCTGAGACTCCCCATAGCCCACGGCTATCATGGATCAGTCAGGAGGGGGTGAGCAACTAGAACATTAAACAGCACCCATCAGAGACAGGGGCCACCCCCCAGGAGGCTGAACCCTTACATCCTGCGGGAGATCTGACTCACTCTGGAAGACAGGGCTCCAGAACACAGCCCAGCACCCACCCACATGTCCCCGTCCCCCAAGGTGGGGGGCACTTCTCAAATGCAGTGGACAATTCCCACAAACACACAAAACCACGCAGCTGAGCAGAGCCCAGCGGAAGAGGCAACTCACAGCAGCCCCGGAAGACGTGCAACCACATAGTGAGAACTGAACCCACAGAGGCATAGCTGAGAACAATGACCAGTGTCGGGTCTGAGGTCAGCTAGACTCCCTTTCAAAGAGAGAGTGAAATAAAGTTCTTTTCCAATACAGTATCAAGAACAGAACTTCCCACCCCCAGACCCTGGGAGCACGAAGGAGGGAGGGCTGGGAGCTGGAGAACCCAGTATTATCAAGGCATTAAAAGAACACTTTCAGTCAAAACTACATAGACAGGCTGGTTCAAGGAGCAGTTACACAAGTTGTTCTCAGGTCCAAAGGAGGCAGGAGCTTCATTAGGACTCACTGTGAAATTTCATCAATACCAGAGGAAAGTAAAACAAAATAGAAACCTTTAATGTAACAGAAAGCAGCACAGAAAAATGTCAGGAAGAGCATGTAACCAGAAAACACAGTTCTTGGGTGATGGACCACTGGGTCAGCACAGGGCCTGAGGCACAGCAGGGCCTCGGGGGCTGCACCCCCCATCAGCAATGGGGTCTGAGGGGTTGCTCCTGCTGCCCCTGGGGAGTCCCTTCTAGTCATTTGCTACAGTTTCCAGAAACCTGTTCATAAGCCCAAGAAACATTTCACCAACTCTGCCTGTCACAGGATTTTTCCTGCCAAGTCCCGGTTACAGAAGAGCCAGCGATGTCCCAGAAGGGCCAGATGCCGACCAATGGGAGACCCAGGAGCGGCAGTGCTGGCCCGCAGCACCTACTGGAAATAGGTGGGAGCAAACACGTCCATTTCTGACACAATAAGGAAACAGACAGCTCTGACCAGTCCTCTAAGAAAGAACAAACAAACGATATGAGAGTTTTAAACTATTTTTTTAAATTTCAAATCTAACGATGAGTAGGGAAAAAAGTTCAGAACCTCAGAGGGGAAACACAAAGTAAAACCAGGAACAGGTACCTGAGGGCCTGGCCAACAGCAGCTCTTGAAGGTCTTAGGAGCTTGAAAGCAGCAGCAGGGACAGAAAGTCTAGGGCAGGCCAGGTGATGAGCCTAAAAGACATCCTGAAGGTGCGGCCCGCAGGCACCAGGGCGAACCTGGCAGGGGCTGGGACAGGAGCGGTCAGGCTGGGGAAGGGATGACAGACACCACGCTCACAGGTCTAAGGTCTCTGAATTGTCTGGAGAACAGTAAATATAACATTTAAGTTCAGATTTTGATAAATGAATTCTGCATGTTAAGACATCCGGGGCAGCCACTATGGAAGTTGAGTGAATGAACTCCAATCCAGCAAAGGAGGAAAAAAAAATCAATCCAAAAGAAGTTAAGAAAGGAGGAAAAAGCAACCTGTCCCAGGTGACAGGAAAACTAGAACACAGAGATGGCAGAGTAACTCAAACGTAAGAATCGCACTAAATGGAATGGACCAGTGGTCTGATGAGACACCCACTGTCAGACAAGACTCTCACAGCTCCAGGCACGGGCTTTCCACCAGACACACTTACAACGCAGGGTGGGGGATTCTGAACGTCAGGAAGGGACAAGCTACACTGACGAGAAAGTGCAGCTCCCTGAACGCTGGGCAGAGGCGCTGCTACAAGAGGCCACCGCGTCCTAGGAGCCATGAGCCGGAACAGGAGAGGCTTGGCTAGACTCCCTTTCAGAGAGAGGAGTGAAATAAAGTTCTTTTCCAATACGGTATCAAGAACAGGACTTCCCACCCCCAGACCCTGGGAGCACGAAGGAGGGAGGGCTGGGAGCTGGGCGCACAGGGCTAGGACTCTTTCTACCATCCACGGAACATTCCTGAAAACTAACCACATAAGAAAGCAGCAGGTGAGTGCTCAACAAATGTCCAAGGATGGGCTGTCTGCTGCAGGTCCTGTCCCTGGGACTGCTGGCAGACAAGCACACAGAACCAACACCACGCTGCCCAGGGAAGGGCCCGAACCCAGCGTCTGCACTCCTGAAGACAGCCTGCCCAAGGGAAAAGGAGGAATATGGATGACATGCTCCAAAGCCAGCAGCCTCAGGCACCAGAAGGCTCACAGGACAACCATGTGTCACCAACAGGCGAGGCTGCAGCTGCCTGATGGACAGCAGCCCAGACCCCACGGCCGGCGCAGTCTCTGGGGCCCACGGACCTGGGGGCTGACCACAGCGCCGCACTGCACAGGGAGCTTCAAGGCAGCTCGTCCTTGTCAGGGGGGGAATCTGCACTCAGTGTGCAGTGTGTTACCAAGCTGCTGGGTGACTGAAGAATAAATCACCACAGAGACAGCCTTCTTATGTGCAGTCGAGGCCACCCCAATGAACAGTGACGCAGAGCCGGGAGGGGCGGCAGGCGTCACACTCACAACACATGGGGCTGGGCTGCAGCATGACCCCTCTCCCTTCAGAGCACCGACGGAGACGAGCCAGCTCCACAGAACGGCCTCTGACACCTGCTGCACACAGGATGTGGCAGCCGCACCTGTCCTGGCCTCACAAGACAGAAAATGGGGCTTAGGAGGCAGAACCCTCGGTCCCATTTTTAGAAGGCGAGTGTCTGAGCTTGAGCTCCACAGCTCCTTGCTGCTCACCCCTGGGCCCAGCCAGCACCACAGGGGCTGGGCACACCTGTCTAAGCTTCTGTCGCCTGCCCTCCTCTCAAGACCCCCTTCCCTGGTGCCCTCCAGGTGTCTGAGTGCCCCCCAGCATCCCCTCACCAGGACGGGCACAGAGCCAAGGCAGGGAAAGCAACCCCTGCCTGCTGAGAGCATCAGCTTTTGGGCCACTTTGTCTCCAGTGGGGAGAGGCTTCTCAAAAAAAAAAAAAAAACACAAGGAAGCAGAAATAAAACGCGAGGCAAAGGAGAAAGGCCACCTGGCACTTGGATCTAGTCATCCCTGAAGCCAGTCCCTCATGAAGGAGCCAAGTAAGGGGACAATGGATCCCTTCTCACTCAAGCTGGCCACGGCTGGCAATCAGCAGCGCCTTCCCGCTATGTAGCCCCAACAGCTGCTGCTGTTAAGGGCAGGGCAAGGGAGGGGAGGAGAGAGGGGGATCGGAGAGAGGAGGGCACATGAGGGTCTCCAATTCCTCCCCTTCTCCAACTGAGGACATGGACCCACCTCCTGAGTAGGCACTGCCGGTTCTCTCTCTAAGCCCACCCCCACCCCACCCGGGTGCGCAGGGCCCTACTTCCCCGCACCTTGACACCCTGCTGCTGGGCGAGGGGAAGCACAGGCTCTGACCCACCACATCTCAGCCGCACTCCCTGTCAGGCACCCTCCCTGGATGCATGGGCTCACTCTGAGGAGCCGGTGGAGGCCTTGCCCAGAGTGGATGTATCATCTGCTGCACAGGTGCAGCCTCCTGAGTCTGTGTGGTGTCCCGTGTAACAGAGCTTCCCCTTTCACTGCAGCCCATGCGCAGTCCCTAACAGGTGGCAGCCCCAGTGGCAGGCACGGGGGAGTGGGAGGGACTGGACTGGCCCTGTGAGGGGAGGCGGCCCAGGTACTTCCTCTGCAGGTCCAACGGTGCCTCTGCAGCCGTCTCTGTGGCAGCTCCAGAAGAGGCCCAAGTGTGGAAGAAATCAGCATATGACAGGAACCCCACTTTTCCTAATCAGTGTGTTTACAGGCACGAGTGGATGGGCTCACCAAGGGGACCCGGCAGCAAGCCAGGGTGAGATGAGCAGGCCAAGGTGACTGAGGGGAGCAGAGGGTGCTGGGGGCCTGGAGACAGGCAGTGGGGATGGGCTCAAGAGCAGGCAGGAGTGACAGCAGAGTGGTAGCCTGGGGAACAGGTCAAAAGCCAGCTGTTTTAAGCTGTGCAAACATGCAGCAGGTGTGCACTGATAGGCAGAGCTGGCACAGGGAGACAACAGGGGGCACCATGGGGGGCACGGGGCCTGATTATAACTGAAAACTCAAACATTTCTCACTGAGAGGCGTGAGCTGGAGCTCTGACAGCCCCCAGCCTGCTGAAGACGACAGCCAAGTGCCACCCCCGCCTGCCCCAACCACGCCGACATGGGCCCAGAAACTGCTTGGCCAAGCTCTCACCACGCTGGTGACCCTTCTCCCACCAACACTCCGAAAGCAGCCGTCTGGTTTGAGTGCGGTCCAGAAAACAACTGGGGTCCGCAAGAACTGTCTTCCAATGACCCAGGTGAGCCCAGATGCACCCTCCCTGGGCCTGACCACTAAGGTGGCTGTCAGCACACACCGAGTGAGCAGTGTGGCTGGAAGGGACAGCCGGAGGGGACAGGCAAGGTGACTGAGAGGCTGGACAGAGTGGAGCAGGTCCACAGAGCGCACAGGTCCCAGACAACCAGCAGAGCGGGGAGCCAGAGCCCGCAGCCGAGGGCACCGCCTCTCCGTCTGCGAGGGCCTCTTCCTGGCTCTCGCTTCTCCGTTCTGTCTTTCTTTTTTTAAATCCTCGCCCGAGGATATTTTCACCGATCTTAGAGAGAGGAAGGAAAGAGGGGGGGGGAGAGAGAGAGAGAAATCAGTTGGTTGCCTCCCGTGCACACCCCGTCCAGGGGTTGAGCCACAGCCTTTGGTCTACGCCCCTTCTGGGATGACTGCTCCAAACCACGGAGCCCCCGTGGCGAGGGCTCTTCTTTCTTCTTCCCGAAAAAGGGCAGGTGGGAGGGAAAGTTGAAAACACCTTTATCTATTTGGCAGTTGGCTGATGATGCGTGGGGCAGAGGGCACACGCTCACCGTCTGGACAGTGCTTCCCAGGCTCCCTGCTGGGGGCGCTGACAGGAGCCCACGGCCCTGAGCCTCCCAGCCCAGCACCTGCGGGGTCCCTTTTAGTTCCTATTTTCCACCTGTCTTTCTGCTCCTGCTGTGGGTGATGGCATCCACTTCATCTACCTGCAAATCGAGCCTCATTCCTGCTCTCAGGTGCTCATTCTGTGCTCTGTTCCTTTCTTCACCATGCCCTGCCCGAGAGCTCCCTGCACTGCCTGCAAGCTGGTCTGCGCCTGCTGGAAGCTGGGCTCCGAATCTGGTGGAGTCGCAGGATGGAATATGATTCTGACTTAAGCAGTGGAATTCCGACCCGTGCTACAACAGCTGAACCTGTTTCCATACTTCTGTCTCCTCCAATTCACTCTTGACACTCAGCTCTCGTGGTCAGTGGTCAGCAGCCTGGTTGGCCACTGCCTTGCCCCAGGCTCGCACCCCAAGGGCCCTGCTGCAGGTCTGTTTCCTGCCCCGACTCAGCCACAGGAGGCAGGCACCTCACCCTACAGACCAGCCCCAGCACCACCACCTAGTGCTCCGCAAGATGAAGGACTGAGAGACACAGCCCACCAACCACACTCCCACTGCCCCACGCCACCAGTCCACGCCTTCCTCCTAGAGCAGGCCCCCAGCCCTGGTCCCTTGCTGGCTCACTTGCTGGCTGGGGAGGTAGCGCAGGGTGACCAGGCAGAGGGCCCTCAGACCAAGTAGCGTCAACTCCAGTGTGAAAATCTCAAAAGCTGGTGCCTGCTCTTTAAGGACCCTATAGTTAGTGTGAGGTGTGCCCTGCATCCTGCCTCGTCCCCCATGGGGGCCACCGCACAGAGCTCGAGGGGCACTGATTGAGGCCCTGCCCACAGCATTTCCCAGCAGGCTCTTGCCAGTGATTTCTGTTCTGACTGAAAACAGAATGGCTCAAGTGACCAGCATCTCCATGTAAGCTCTTGTGTGTTCCGAAAAGGAGAGGACGGGGAGGGCCAGGGCCTCTCACCGAACCACCGTCTGGGGCCCCGGCATCACTGGCATCACTGGCAGCCTGACCACGGCAGGTGGCCATGCCAGGCGAGGGGCGCTCCCTTCAGCCTCGTACTCACCTGCTGACCTCTGTCTTGCCCATCTCTGCCTCACCTGACGCCCCAGCACAAAGTGTTCCGGGAAGTTCCACCACACCACGGCCACTCCTGCTCCGTGCAGGCCCTTCCACCTGAGGCACACGGTTCCTCTGCCTGGTTAACACACTTAACAACTCAGTCACACATACTCCGCCTTTCTAGACAAGACACCCCCTCCTCCAGAAAGGCCACTTAAACTCCACATCCCCAACTGAGGCTAGCAGCCACCCTAGGAGTCTCTCCAAGACCCCACGCACACCTCCACCTCTGCTGTGCATGTGAGGTTATCACAACCCCCCTCTGTGCGTCCCCCATCAGGGGCCTGGTCTGTCTCCATGTCAAGACACCTGAGTGGCAAGCGGTTGGCACACAGCGGGAGACCGCAGGAGGAACGTGGGCGAGCCTGGAAACACAGACCAGATGTCAAGTCCTGCCAGACCAATGCAGGCGGGCTCCACTCTACCCTTGAGTGACCCCTGTCCTGGGCCCCAGCAGCCGTGGCAGGAAGGCTGCACCAACAGGAGGCTACTACTTCTTGGGCTTCTCAGAGTCCGAAGCACTAGGAATCCTACTAGCACAGCTGAATTTTAAATGTGAAATAAAAGGCTGACACTGCAATTAAGTAGAATAACGGCTTCTAGAGTCCAGAAGCTGCTTCCCCTTACTAGTGACCCATGGGGCCCAATGCACCAACACCATGAGTCCGCGGGCGGGCCTGACACTGCCCACCGCTCATCACCATCCACACTGTCCGGGGGAGCATGCTGGACGCCAAAGAAATTCCCAGAAACGGCTGAAGGGACCCTAACAGAAAGCCACAGCAAGTGTCTGTGGGACATGCTGTGAAGCTCCACGGGGAAGGAAGCACCAGCCACTCTGATCAGTCCTGGGGCCTCCAGCAGCTCCAGGAAAGGACAGAGAAAAGCAGCAGAACAGAACGGGGTGCAGCCAACAAGGAGAACAAGTTTGGGTCCAGGCCTGAGCCCCTGCACCCTGGCAGCGGCAGGGCTTCCAGCCGGTGACCCTTCTGTCCACACGCCAGGGCTGTCCCCACAGCAGCTGTCTATACCTGGGGTTTGTCTCGTCTTCAGCAAGTCTGCAGGAGGACAGAAAATGTGCTCTGCTGACTGTCAGCTCCTCGGTGTGAAAATTAATGCTTTAAATCTTCATGCACATCTAATGCTCAGTATTTCACAGGCTCCTCTGAAACTCAATGTTGCCTCAGCCTCACAACACCTCTGGAAAATACATAACCTAGTCCACAGACAGAGCTGGGGCTCGGGAGGGGGGGGGTCACGTGCACCAGTCAGGACTGAGTCAGAGTTTCACTTGTCTCTTCGGCACAGGGGTCACTGCTGCATCACCACACCCGGCATCTGAGAAACTGATCAGAGACCCACTGCCTGGACTGCCCAGTGGGCTTCTCACCACAGTCCCAGGGCTGCGTCAATACTAAGGCCTTCTGTAGGATCAGAGCATCGTGGGAGGCAGGAGAACTTTGGGGCCAAGGAAAGGACCAGGATGGAGTTCCTGCTGGGACAGATCCCAGGGAGGGTCAAAGGACCTGAAGGGGATACCTGAGCTTTGCTTTTTTGTGGGAAGGAACACGGAGCAGGACCGGGCTTGGTGGCACTCGGCTGGTGTTGCTGGAGAGCAGAGCATGAGTCGGAGCATGCAGGGCCTTGGAAAGCAGTCTAGGAAGCACAGGGAGCCAGGGAGAAGTGCAGGGCAGGGGAGTGACCCACAGGACATGCTCTGGGCCTGCTCCTTGGCCAGGCAGACTGGTCATGGGCTGTTCTGTGCACCGAAGGGTGCTGAGCAGTACCTCTGACCTCATGTAGACGCCAGGGCACCCCACACAGCTGAAACAACCGCAACTGTCTCCAGACAAATCGCCCCTGAGTAAGAACCACCACCCTGTACACATTGCCTGTGCAGCTCTGTGGAGCAGGAGGAGACCACCCAGGAGGCATGGCCATAATGCTGAAGGGACTGGCACAGCCACTGCTTGGACAGTGGCCCTGGTGACAGAGGAACAATGATTTGGTAACTACTTAGGAGGTGCGTGAGCAAGACCCAGAGCAACAGGATGTGGCAGTCAGGGGAGAACCCAGGATGCCAAGCTTGCAGGTAGTAACTAAGCAGACGACGGTCCCCAAGCACCAAAGGGCAGAGCCTGAAAGTGAAGAATGCAGGGCCTGAGAAGCATGACGGTCTGGGGCTGCTCCCAGGAACCCAGGCTGAGTAGGGAAGGCTCACCTGGCTGAGGCTGCTCAGAGGGTGGAACAGGCTTGTTCTCTCCGGGGTGGGGGTGGGAGGAGCCACGGTATGGTCTCTAATATTTGCTCTGTCCTTCCCCATAAGAGGGCTGTACCTCCTCCCTCCTGCCCCTGGCCGTGGGACTTCCTGCTCACTCTAGGGAAATCGCATCCGCCCCCTCCCCCTGTAGGTGGGCTGGGCTAGGTGACCTGCTTTGGCCTGTGGAAACTGAGCTGTTAGCTGAAGCTTGAAAAGACAGTTTCTGCCACTCTCTGGCATAAGAATAGCACGATCCACACAAGGACTTGTTCTAGGTCCAGGAATGGACTCTCAGAAAAGAGCCACAAGCAAAGGGAATGTGAGTAAGAAATGTTGCTGTGAGCTACTGAAGTGTGGGGGTAATTTGGAACCTCGGCCTTCTCCAGAGAAAGGTGTCCGACCAACTCCCTGAATCGGCTCTCTCCCTTCTCCATCCATCCTACACATGTCAATCAAATACCCCCCCATTTTGTCAGGATTTCCCTGCTCACAGCCCTGAGAGGCTCCCTATTAACTAGAGAACTACAATGCAAGGTCTGTCACCTGAATTCAAAGACATTCACATTATAATTCTTAGGTCCTCTTATTCCTTACACAACCTCTCACCCCACAAACTACATACAGCCCAACCTCACACCTTTGCCCCCAAACGGGAAACACCTTCCTCTGTGGTGCTGCAGTGCTCCCCCACTCTCCTCCCACTGCGCAAGATTTGGCTGGAAGGTCAGCCCTTACTCGAAACCTTTCCTAACGCCAGAGCTCCACCTGTAATCACTTCCCCTCTGAACTTCTAGAGCAGGAGTGCCACACTCATTTTCACCGGGGGCCACATCAGCCTCGCCATTGCCTTCGAAGGGCCAAATGTAATTTTAGGACTGCATAAATAGAACTACTCCTTATCAGTTAGCAAGAGCTTGGCGCTGCCGCAGGTAGAAACAAGGTGCCAGACTGGATAAAGCAAGATGGATATGGCCCGCGGGCCTTGTGTTTGCCACCTGTGTTCTAGAGCCTTTTTCTGTAAATGGGCCACACAGCAAACAGTTTAGGCTTTGTGGGCCACAGTCTCTGAAGCAAGTAGTCAGTTCTGCCAAAGCAGCCACAGGCAATACAAAAGTGCAGGGGGTGCCTGTGTTTCAGGGAAACTTTACTTGTAAAGACAGGCAAGGGGGCTGCTGGTGGCTGTAGCGTAGAGACTCTGGTCTGGAGCACCGAGTGAAGGGCTCACAGTCTTAACAGACTTCTTTTCAAGCTCCTTCAAACACCAGTGTGCTGCACGTCTATGGGGCTACCATATACGCACAACTAACTGAGCATACGTTAGACATTCAGTTAAAAAGTACTGAATTAATGGTACTTAGGAAACATTACAAAATACTGAAAACCATTCCTAATACTGAATAGCATGGTTTTCCCAAAGACTTCAAAGAAAGTAGAAAAAATCCAGACCAATGTTGAACCAAGAAAAATTCCACCGGGTGGAGCATAATAATGGCCAACAAGCTCTTCTCACAACATGGAAACTGCATCCAACACCATTATGAGTTGAAGGTTAGCAATAAGCTTGTGGACAGTGGGATGCAACTCCTATTATCGAAGTTCTCACACATATGATGACAAAATTCATTTATGTCCCCACCACATTTCGGGGCTGAAGAAGATGGCAGGCACTGCTGAGGAACTCAAGCTTCCGGGAAATACGAAGCCCTGCAAAGTGTCAGTCCCAGAAAGCCTGAGACAGGAGCACAGCAGAACGGGAGTGAGCCCAAGTGAGGAGGTCCATCTCAGCAGGTGGAACAGTGTGGCCAGAGGATGGCAGTCAGGGCCACTCGTGACCTTGGGGAGCATGGCAGAGCTGCCAGATAACATCAAGGACAAGTCCCAAAGGCTGGAAGAAGGCACACAGAAGTAGGTACAGGAGGCAGCAAGAAGGCCAATAACTGAGGGTGTGGACTTTACTTCGGGGAGCAAGAAAAGTAACAGGAGAAGGAACCTGGGAGCAAGCAGGCAGGCAATCCAGTGCATTCTGCCAGAGGTGCCTGCCAGCCCCACCACTGCGCACAGGCTGTGCACCAGGGCTGTGTTTCCAGACGGGATGCTCACGAAGCTCTCTTTGAGACAGAAGGCGTAAGACCCACAACGAATGATCCAATGACCACTGGTCATGAAAAGGCACTGCAAAGGGGTTTTGCTAGTAAAATTAGATATCTCAATACAAGAATATATCATGCAGACATTTTTTTCAAAAGCACAAAGAACCTCGAAGAAGCCTAACAAGGCACTGTATTTGCTGTTATTAAATTGTTCAAGGACAACCCACCCCAGCACACACACAAAAGAGAAGGCTGCGATGGACATTTTATTTTTATTTTTTAAAATACTTTATTTATTTATTTTTAGAGAGAGGGGAAAGGAGGGAGGGAAAGAAGGAAACATCGATGTGTGGCTGCCTCTCGTGTGCCCCCACGGCTGGGGAATTGAACCGGAAACCCTTTTGTCCGCAGGCCAGCACTCGGTCCACTGAGCCACACAAGCCAGGGCTTGTTTATTTTTTAAAGACTTTATCTATTTATTTTTAGAGAGAGGGGAAGGGAGGAGAAAGAGAGGAAGATGAAACATGGATATGGGACAGAAACATTGATAGGTTGCCTTTTGCGTACCCCCAAAGGGGGACCTGGCCTGAAACCCAGGCATGTGCCCTGATCGCGACTGGAACCCATGGCTCTCCATTCACAAGTCAGGGCTCAATCCACTGAGACCTACCAGCCAGGGCAGGACGGACATTTTAAAATCTAGAGATATTTTAAAGTTTGCTCATAAACACTGTTCCGTTACCATTTGTTCTGAACACTAAACCTTCTCACCTTAAACCCCACAAATGCCAAAAGACTCAACTTAAAGTGGAAGGGTTTCCGCTTAGCCTCAGTGTCACACTGATAAAGGAGGTGACATGCAGTTGTGCAGGGGAAGTCTGAGATCCTTTCCCTAGACCTGAGAAAGAGAATCAGCTCCTCAGGAAACATGGGGAATTTTCCACTAAGTCTAATTTCTTCCAACAGTTTAGCAAGACAATGTTACAGCACTGGTAAATCCAAGTTCTCACTTCCTGTTGCTTATGTCCTTACTGTTACTCAGTTTGTTAAAAAGTTACCTTTTCTATTACAAGGATAACACCGTGAAGTATAACAACTATGGCTTGGGTAGTTTAATTCCAACACAGAATCACCCAAGAACTGCTCTACATTTCATTTCTGTCAATTACAATCCCATCATTTCTCCAGGACAGTAAGAGCTAGATATTCCAGTGGCTCACTAGAAGCTTTCTTTTTCTAAAAATACTTTTAAACAGTTCTATATAATAATTTATCTAAGTACATGAGATTTGATACTCGTATACCTTCAAGAAGACTTGTTTCTCCACATACAGCCCCACCTTGTGGGTATAAGAAACGGGAGCCACAGATTTGATGCTAGGGGACCACAGCAAATGCACCTGGAAACCACACCTTGGCAGTGATAACACCCTGAATTTTTTGAACGCTGACAAAGCACCACAAAACGCGGCACAAAGCGTTTTACAGCCTCTAGGATGTGGTGAGTCCCCAGTGCAACCCTAGAAGGCCAGTAGGACTGGTGCTCCCATTTCACAGTTGAGGAACCAAAGGCACTGAGTACAAAGGCAGTAAACAGAAGAGTCACGACTCAGAGGCAGGCAGTCTGGCTCCAGAAGCCACCCTCCGCTCTGCTCCCCTCCAGCCTCTAGGGAAGACAGCTGACGAGACGACGTGCAGGCAGGGAGACCAGCCGGCGGACTCTGCTCATTCACTGAGCCAGCGTCTGCGGGTCATCGAGTCGGCTAGGACGCTTTATGGAATGAGTCTCCTTGCTTTACAGTCACACCTCCTATCAAATCTCCTTCCCCTTCCCCCAGCGAGGAGAAACACACCTTGCTCATTGTGAATGGGGAGCCACCGACCGGGAACCACCTGCTGTTTGCAGAGGCACCCAGGACCTTCAGGGCTCCATTCCCCTCACTGGCTTCAAAGACAAATCTCCTATTGTCTGCCCCGAGGGAGGAACACGAGCCCTGCAACTGTAGGTTTCTGCAGAGGTCACTGGAGGTTCGGTTAAACCACGCGACACTGAAGGGTTGGGGGGGATGGGGCGCCGCATTTTCGCTGGTGAAGGCTGCGCAGCGCCCACAGCAGCTGTGGTGGGAGCCGCACGTTACACACCCACAGCTGCCGCGGCCTCGCAGCCGGCCGCACGTTACAGATGAAAGACGTCCTGACCCCCAAGACCACCGCCTGCCTCGCGCGCGGCCCTCGGCACGGAACACCCTCCACCCACATCGCTCCTGCAACCGAGAAGCAGCCGAAGGAATCCCACGCCGGAGGGCGGCGGGGAGGGAGGCGGGGCGCCCCAGCCCACCCTGCTGCAAAGGCCAGGTCCGCGGGGCTCGGCGGCCACGGCCAGCACCCGCGTGTCCGCCGAACTGGACAAAGCCGGGCGGCCCCGCACCCGCCCGGACGGCACCCCGGAAACCGCGCCGATGCCCCGAGCTCAGGCCCTGCAGTGCACTCACGCCCACCCTCGGGCCGGGCACATTCACGCCCACTCGCGCCCACCTCACACGCCGTCCCGCGTGGCCCGAGACCCTCGCCTCCCGCGCACGCCCGGCCTCTCCCGCGCCCAGCCGCGGTCCCACCCGTCCCCTCAGTCACCGCGGGCCCGGATCCTCGCGCGGTCGGGCGGGGGCCGCAGCGCCGGCCTCTCCGCCATCTTCCCGGCCCGCACCGCCCACCGCCCGCGCTCTCACCAGCTGGCTGCGCGAGAGGTGCGCCGCCACAGACCCTCATCCCGGCCCGCATGCAGCGAGGGAGCTGCCCACGGTTCTCCCGTTGCCGCCACCGCCCGGTCCGCGTCCTCTGTCGCCGCCGCCGCCAACGGCTCAGTGAGCCGCGGCCGCGCGTCCTCCCGTCACCAGCGCAACCCCCCGCCTCCGGCCCCGCCCCCATGCCAACCCATGCCCGCCGCCAGGGGGCGCCGCCTCCGCTGGTCCTGTGCGCGTGCGCAGGCGCGCGGCAGGCTGGGAGCTGGGAGCTCCGGCAGTCTGGCCCCGCCCACGCCCACGAGCTGGGTGCTCCGGCAGTCTGGCCCCGCCCACAGGAGGGGGACCAGGAGAGGGTACCGCTCCTTGGTCCGCACCCATTCCCGTGCCGCGGTCGGCAGGCTGGCCTCTCCATTCTCTGCTGTCCGCTCCGAACCGTCCCACGGGAAATTCCAGCGGCCGGAGCAGTGAGTGGACCAGCAGCTGGCGTCGCGGAGGCAGGCGGCTATTCCCGCATTTGCCCGAAGAGAACAACCAGGCGCCTTCGGACCTGCGCTTCGGCCATGAGTGAACTTTCCAGACCTGGCCCCCATCACTCCCCTGGAGCCAAGCCTTCTTCCTCAGGGACTGCTCCTGTCCCAGAGCCGGCCCTCACCTTCCCCACCCTCTCTGTAGCCAGTGTGGATTCTTCCTAAACGAGTTCATCTCAGTACCCCACGTCAGGTGTAAGAGCCTGTCGATTCCACCCGGTTCTCCACCTGGCGCGGCTGCGAGGCGGGGGAGGCGGGGCGGGGGCCGAAGAAGGGGTTTAGACTCCCGCTCCAGGACCTGGTTTCCTCTTTCTAGCTGGAAATGGCCCAATAACCCTTTCTTCTAAAACGGCGTTCAGGCCTAGAAGTTAAAATTTTTGTTTTACACCTATAATTTGTTAGATAAAGTGGGCAGTCTGTATCCATGTCTATCATTTTGTTTTCTTGCTCTGTCATCTTAGCTCTTGGTAATTGCTCACCTTCGTCTTTACTAGTGCTCTCTTTAGCACTTTCTAGTCAGCATTTCGCCTGTTCTTCGATCTTTTTAACGTTGTTACCTACATTCATTTCCAGAAGGTGTATTTGACCTCCAGTTCTAGGGAAATGGAAGCCGAGCAGCCTGAAACTCACACAAGAACACTGAGGCCCACACCACTCAACCTGTGGCCACACACTAGATCCTGTCATCACAAGAAACTGCAAAGAGCTAAAAGCTCAATTTCAAAAGCCATGGGTTGAGTTCCCCATCCTGTCCTGCATCTCACCTACCCCTTCCCTGTAGCCCAGCCTCTCACTTCTTGCATGCAGGTGGACAATGGTCTCTGCTCTCCATTCCAGCTGCCTCTCCATCAAACCCACTTGAGAAAACCCGAGAGGGGGTAGGCAACCACTGTCCATCATGACTGCAAAGACATAACACAGCCAGGCTGGCTAGCTTCACTTTAAAAGGTAAAAGGAGCACTTTGTGGCAATCTTGTGATTTTCTCCAGGAGGATAAATCTACCCCTCTCCAAAGCAACCATCAGAATTTCTCATGCTTCTGTAGTTGAGCCTCCCAGCTGAGACCAAAACTCAAAGGCCCAACCACATCCACCCCGCCCCTTCACCGACCCTCCTGAAAACGCACATGCCACGCTCGCTCTCTGGCACCCCAGACAGTCCCTCAGAAGTGGAACCCACTCCCTCTACCGCTGTCAAAGATTGTGCTCCACCACCTCCTCCTGAATCATCTTTCCTGCCTGCACCACTGCTCACACCAGACACAAGTACAGGATGTGGGTCTTCCCAGGGGAACATCGCTCTGGGGACCTCCAGAAGCTTAGAAGTGAAAATGGCTATAATTCACCCATGTGCTTCACGAACAAAACAAGTAAAAACATACTGCATCAGTGCTTCACATTCACACACTGCCTTCAGCTGGCAAAGTGCTTTCATGAGTTTTCTTCCTCCTTTTCCTCCCTCACTTCTTCCTCTGTTCCTACCCAAACATGTCTGAAGCACCTGTGTCACATGCTGGTGATAAAACAGTGCCTAAGAAAATTTTCTGACAGCAGAGAGCTCCAGTTGTAACGTAGGAGTACTTGGTAGAAAGGGAACTGAAGCATGAGCTGTGAGAGAGTGTGGCTGTGAAGGTTGTGCTGTGAGACGCAAGGGTAGGAGACTTACTTTTTGTGAAGGATGTACATTCTGTGGAGAAAGGATTTTTATCCCCATTCTAGAGATGAGGAAAAAAGCCACAGAGGAATCCCAACACAATAAAAGAGAAGGCCTACAGACCCTTCCACGCAGACCACACCGGGGCTAGCTGAGCTCACACTTAAAAGAGGTTCTGTGATTAAGAATCTTTTTTTTTTAAAGATTTTTTTTTTTTTTTTTTAGAGAGAGGGGAAGGGAGGAAGACAGAGAGGGACAGAAACAGCAATGTATGGTTGCCTCTCACGTGACCCCCACTGGGGACCTGGCCTGCAACCCAGGCATGGGCCCTGGCTGGGAATCGAACCGGGACCCTCTGGTTCCCAGCCCACGCTCAGTCCACTGAGCTACACCAGCCAGGGCAAGAATCTTAATATTGACGGGAGAGGCAGAACGTGAGCAGGGCAAGTAAGTCAAGCAAATCCTAGGACAAATGTTAAACCAAGTGCAGAAGTGAGCCCGAATTTCTTAAGATACAAGAAGGGTGGGAGCAGAGACTGAAAAAGCGACTTGAAAGGGTCATATTTGAGCTGACCTGGAGGGGATGAAGAGTAGATTTGACAAAAGATTCCACGCCCTGGCTGGTGTGGCTTGGTTGATTGGAATGTCATCTCCTATGCCAAAAGGTTGTGGGTTTGATCCCCAGTCAGGGCACATATGGGAAGTAAGGGGTCCATGTTTCTCTCTCACATCGATGTTTCTCTTTACCTCTCTGAAATCAATAAACATTTAAAAAAGAAGAAGATTCCGCCAGACAGTCTCAGAACTGAGTCAGGACAGCAGGGCACGTGCACTGTGGAGATGAACTGGTCCAGTGTTTTGCAAACTTCCCAGTGAAACTCTTTAAATATAAGCTCGTGGCTCAAATAACAATGGATAGGGTATTAAGATTAGAATAACAGATACTATGACATCCCATCCAAGATGGTTAGAATAAAAAAACTGGTATTTTTTGTTTTTCGTTTTAAAGATTTTACTTATTTTTTAGAGAGAGAGGGGAAGGAGAAAGAGAAACATCAATGTGTGGTTGCTTCTTGCATGCCCCCCCACCAGGGACCCAGCCCACAACCCAGGCATGTGTCCTGACTGGGAACTGAACTGGTGACCCTTTGGTTCACAGCCCATGCTCAATCCACTGAGCTACACCAGCCAGGGACTGGTGAAGATTTAAATCAACTGAAGCCATACGTTCCCAGTGGAGATGTAAAAGTCTTGCAGCTCCTTAAAAAGGTAAACACAGCTTACTATGTAGCCCACATCCCACTCCTATCTGTGACCCAGGAGAATGGAGAAATGATGTCCACGAAACAGCCTATCTTAAATGTAGCTTTATTCATACTTGCCCCAGATGGAGCAACCCAAACACCCTTCAGTGGGGAACAGATAAACAAACGGCCACATCCGTACAACGGATGCCACTTTGCAGTAAAAAAGGGGGAACCGCTGGCACACGCAGTATCACGATGATTCTCCAGTATGTTAAATGAGAGATGCCAGCTTCAAAAGGCAACTGATTCTGAAAACATGAAACGTCTGTGAATCGTCCAATGAAGAACAAGGTTCGTGCCACGGCTGAAGGCTCGGTTATGTCCATCACACACAGGGTGTTTCTCTCCAGAGTGCACCTGTCTGTGTGACCTAAGACTGGAGCCAGGAACTAAGGCTGGACCACACTTTCTATATGCACGGGGGATCCCAGTGTGGACCCTCTGATGTTGAGTGAGGGTTGACCTCCGGCTGAAGGCTTTCCCACAATCACCACATTCATAGGGTTTCTCTCCAGTATGAACTCTTCGGTGTAGGGCAAGTTGTGAGCTCTGACTGAAGGCTTTCCCACATTCCATGCACTGATAGGGTTTTTCCCCAGTGTGAACTCTTCGATGTTGAACAAGAGTTGAACTCCGGCTAAAGGCTTTACCGCACTCAGTACAAGTATAGGGCTTCTCTCCTGTGTGGATCCTTACGTGCTCAGTGAGGTGAGAGTTAAAACCGAAGGCTTTGCCGCACTCATTACAAACATAGGGCTTCTCTCCAGTGTGTACCCTGTGATGGAGAAAAAGGCTTGAGCTCTGACTGAAGGCCTTCCCGCACTGGTCACACACATGGGGCTTCTCTCCAGTGTGGATCCTCTCATGCTGAATAAGGCTTGAACTTCGACTGAAGGCCTTCCCACACTGATCACATTCATACGGTCTCTCGCCAGTGTGGATTCTCTGGTGCTGTGTTAACTGTGGGCTCTGGCTGAAGCCTTTCCCACATTCATTACACTTGTATGGTTTCTCTCCTGTGTGAATGACACGATGCTGAATGAGAGTTGAGCTTCGACTGAAGGCCTTCCCACATTCACCACATCTGAAAGGTTTTTCTCCAGTGTGAAGTCTTTGATGGAGAACCAGGTGGGAATTGAGACGAAAAGTCTTCCCACAGTCATTACATTTAAATGGTTTACTTCCAGTATGAACCTGATGGTGCAGAATAAGGCCTGAGCTGAGAGCAAAGCCTCTCCCACACTGAATGCATTTATAAGGCTTTTCCCCACTGTGACTTCTCTGATGTCTCCGTAGGTCTGAATTGTATCTGAAGGCTTTGCCGCATGTGTCGCATGTAAAGGCTTTCTCTCCTGTTTTACTTCTTGGAAGTCTAACAGCATTTTGGTTCATATTCAAGCTTCCATCAAACGCACCACAATCCTGGACTGTTTCTCCTGGAGATCTTTCCCTGCATGTGGCAGTTTCGTTCCAAAAAACTCTGTTGGGAAGATGAAGTTTCTTCAAACTCTGCTCAGAATCCCCCAGGTGTCCTTCTACTTTACCCTCACGGTCCCAAGTTTCCTGTAACTCAGGTGCCTGTGGATTACACCCTGAAAATCCTGACCTCAATTCTGGGGTTTTTACTTCTCCAGAGCATTTCTGGTTTAGAATGGGTAGTTTCTTCTCGGTCCCAATCTCAAAATCTATTACATAAAAGCAAAAAGGTATTATTGGAGAAAACCATCCATTACAGATAATATCCATAATATCTCAAAAGCCCCCACAAAAGCATTATGTAAAAGGTAAATATATGTGACAAGCAGAATTCAGAAGTAAAGATAGCCAATCCATAGGCTAAAAATATTTAAGTTCATTAGTAATCAAGGAAATGAAAATTAAAACAAATTATAATTTTTCACCCATCAAATTGGCAAATTACTCAGTAAATACTCAGAAGACCAGGTAATTGCTAGGTAAAGAATGTAACGGGAATTAAATATAGTCTCTGACCTCAGGAAGCTTACATTCTACTCAGGCACATAGATAATTAAGCGAGTAAATTTTTAACGAGGATGAGAAACCACGTGAGGGAGAAACTGTAAGACATGTGGGAAATACATCACAGCCTCTGAGCTGGTCTACATAGTCAGAGGAGACCTCTGGGAGGAAGTGAGGTCCACTAGAACCTGAAGATGAAACAGTCAGCAATTGCGATGAGGGCCAGGATGTGAGGTATGGGAGCTCCATCAAGTTCAAGAAATTTGGAGGGTGAAGAGATTGAGCAAAAAAGGGGGGGAAAAAAAGAGAAAGCTCGTGGACACACAGAACAGTGTGGTAATTGCGGGGGTGGAGGTGGAAGGGAGTATAGGGGAAATAAATGGTGATGGAAAAAATAAGTAAATAAAAATTGTAATAATAATGAAAAAAAAAGAATCTCACTGAGGCTACAGCAAGAAATATGAGGAGAGCGTAGCAAGACAGGACAGGTGCCTTGGCCTATGTGGTTGAGTGGGTTGGGCATCATCCCGCAAACCAAAAGCTCGTGTGTTCTATTCCTGGTCAGGACACATGCCTGGGTTGAGGGTTCGGTTCCCATCTGGGGCATCTGCAGGAGGCATCCGACTGATGTTTCTCGCATCGATGTTTCTCTCACTCTCTTTCTTCCTCCTTTCCCATCTCTCTGGAGTCAATAAGAGAAAAAAGAGAAAAGGTGGGACAGGGAACAGTCGTGGCAGCACCACAATAAGCTCAAGATCCTTAGACTTTATTCTAAATGCTTAAAAAATTATGTACCCAGTGTTGATGAGAACTGAAGAAACAATCTGTCTTTTACTATTGGTGGGACTGTAAATTAATGACCTTTTAAAAGGGAAAGTTGGCCCTGGCTGGTGTAGCTCAGTGGATTGAGCGCGGGCTGGGAACCAGACAATCCCAGTTCGATTCCCGGTCAGGGCACATGCCTGGGTTGCAGGCCAGGTCCCCAGTGAGGGCCATGTGAGAGGCAACCATACATTGCTGTTCCTCCCTCCCTTCTCCTCTCTCTAAAAAATAAATAAAATCTTTAAAAAAAAAAAAAATACTTTAAAAGGGAAAGTTGTAAATACATACCAAAGAATCGGTATATTACATATAAGTAAAACTGTCACTATTTGCAGATGACATGATTTTGTATGTAGAAAACTGTAAAGACTACACCAAAAAAACTACTGGAACTAGTAAACAAATACAATAAAGTTGCAGGGTATAAAATCTATGTATACAGAAATCTGCTTTTCTATATACTGACAATAAACTATCAGAAAAAGAAATAAAGGAAACCCCATTTACAATCACAGCAAAAAGAATAACATACCTAGGAATAAGCCTAACAAAAAAGGTGAGAGACCTGCACACTAAAACGAAGGCATTACTGAAAGAAACTGAAGACACGAAGACATGGAAAGAGATTCCGTGTTCACGCATCAGAAGACTTACACAGTTAAAATGTTCACATTACCTAAAGCAATCTAGAGATCCAATGCATTTCCTATCAAAATCCCAAAGACATTTCTCACAGAACTAGAAAAAATCACCCTAAAATTTATATGGAACCACAAAAGACCCTGAATAGCCAAAGCACTCTTGAGGAAAAAGAACAAAGCCAGAGGTATCACACTCTGTACTAAACTACAGTAATCAAAACAGTATGGTATTGGAAAAAACCAGACACACCAAGCAGTGGAATAGAATAGAGAGCCACAAAATAAACTCACACATATATGGGCAACTAATTTTCAACAAAAAAGCCAAGAACATACAATGGAGAAAGAAAGTCTCTTCTATCAATAGTGTTGGGAAGCTGGAAAGCCACGTGCAAAAGAACGAAACCATACCCTTCTCTTACATCACACACAGAAAGTAACTTAAAATTGAAGAAAGCTTGATCGTAAGGCCTGAAACGGTGAAATACATAAAAGAAAATATAGGCAGTAAGCCTCTGGACCTTGGTCTCAGTGATGTTTTTGTGACCTTGACCTCAAAAGCAAGGGAAAGGAGTAAAAATAAAAATGCAGAACTACAAGAAATTTAAAAAGCTTCAAAACAAAACAAAACGTTCCACAGTAAAACAGAAATGTTCCACTGTGACATGTTCTCAACTCCACATGGACAGAACTGCTTGCCACCATGTGGGTGACCACCATCCTCAGCATTGATCTGCCAAAATGTGCCAAAACATAACCCAAAAAACAAAGAGATAGACCAACAAGCAGAGCTTGGCGCACCTGACTGCCAGGCATCAGGACCATCACTTTGGCTGCAAAGAGAAGCAGGGGTGACGCTCTGCTGCCTCCCAGGGGTCAGCCGTGGTAGGACAGCGCTTGTAAAATGACAAATCACTACAGACCCTCATGGCCCAGGTCCTCCCAAGGATGCTGAGGCCCTGTCACTGCAACCGCAGCATCACGGCAACCACAGCATGACAAGAGAGGCAGGCTGCTGGAGCCTGAACAGCAAGATCAGAGGAATAGAGGTGCCTTAGGCCTCAAACCAGAAGAAACTTCCTCTCCCTTGTCCATCGCCTGCGAGGTTCCACCTGGGCACCCCATCCCTCTACATGGGAAAACCCCACAGAAACAAAACCACCTCTTCCTATCCTACTGAAAGGCCTGGACACCCAGCCACTCTGTGGGGGCTGCCCCCTGTGAGAAGTGCCATGGTCCCCACACTGTCTCCTACGCAGCCCGCTCTCCCACTGCCCCAGACAGGGCTTCAGGTTCCCAAATATGGACTTTTCTCGTTAGCACTGCAGGGAGCCCCTGGTGTCACCTGAGAAAACCCATGTGACGACTGGACAGAGGAGCTGAACGTCACACTGGGCATTCTGTAAAAAATGTGGCACTAACTATAAAGAACAGCGTAATCACATTACAAGTTTAGAATAGCACAATCAACACATTAGTCAAAATAACCACAAAACAGTAGCTATTAGAACCATGGTTCTTTAAAAGTAGTCAGCTCTTTAATTTATCTCTAGCCAAAAAAGGGATGCATGTCCTCAGTAACATGTATTGCACACCCAGGAACCTTCTGGGTTACGGTGATGTTCTGTATCTTGATAGAGATTTGGCTGACACAGTTCTGTCTCTTTATTAAAACTCAGTAACTTGCCCTGGCCAGGTGGCTCCCTTGATTGGAGCACTATCCTGTACACCAAAAGGTTGTGAGTTTGATTCCCCAGTCGGGGAGTGTGTGTGGGAAGCAACTAATCAATGTTTCTCTCTTTCTCTTTCTCTCTCTAAAATCAATAAGCATATCCTTGGGTAAGAACTAAAAAAAAAAAAAAAATTCAGCAACTTCATGCTACTAGAGGTTTAACTCCATCCAACCAGGAGATGCAGGAGAAATTTTTGGAGAAAGGATGGAGGCGAACAATTAATACAATTAATTACAGATCCGGGCACACTAACAAAAGTGGGGCTATGAGTGATGATGTATTGTGTGCTTTGTCATTTGACCAAAAATGGGAGGATAACAGGGAAAGGTGGAAACCGGAACACGTCACTGGTTGTCTCAGTAGCTGGGAGTCAGAGATGATGCTTAGAGTTGGTAAGTCAATTCATAAAAGTATGTTCAACAGAACAAGGTAAACACTTAGAAATACTACTAAGACTGGGAGATGCAGAAGAAAAAGGACAGAAGTTTGTGTAATAGGTGAACCTGGTAGATAACCAATAGCTGCTGTGTGGAAGAGGGTGCCAAGGGAAATGATATGAAGAAGGAATGGGGCTGTTGTACAACTTTTCCACAGAGATAATTACTAAATGCAAACTTCCCTAATAACCCTAAAAACTGTATTTTTAAAAGGAGTACAAACGAATCAGTAAATCAGAGTTGTTAAAGAAGGCACAAAAGTCTGCAGGAGTATCCACGGCTGTCCAAGACCACCCCCAGGAGCTTATGGAAGTGAGGCCCATCACCTGACCAGCCCCAACCCACTCTCACCTGTGTTACAACTGCTCAAAGGCTCCAGTTCCTCAGCTCCCATAAGATCCAGGACCCACAGCTCTTCACCTTGCTCCAGTTGGGAGATCAGCTCCGGCTTAGGGACAGGGAGTCCTGTTGAGGCAAGGGCCCTGGGTGAGCTGATGTGGGGGGCGGGGAGCTGGAGCAGAGCACTGTCCACTGGGTGTTCCAGGCCAGGTGCGAAGTGCAGTTTCCCGGGAGACATCTCCCACCACACCCCTTCTCCGGGAGGTAGGAGTAGAATGGGGGACACAGAGTGTGTGTGTTTCGGGGAGTGGAAGGGGTTGGTCAGGGGGAGCAGGGGCAGAGAGTGAGCGCTGAAGGAGAATAACTCATCAGTTCTCCTGCCCCAGGGGGAACACAGGTGGGCAGAGGCATTCGGAGTGGATTCCTGAAGTGGGAGCCAGGCAAAGACCAGACTGGTACCTGGGGACAAGTGGTAGGACCCTCCTCTTTGGGCTCCAAAGTTTGGAGGCAGCCCCCGAGCTCCCTAAACGCCCCAACTGAAAGTCCAGGGAGAGCCGCACCCAGCGAGGCCACGTGCCCGTAGTTCTCCAGCATCACATCCCTGTACAGAGCCCGCTGGTCTGGGCCCAGCTGCTGACCCTCCTCCTGAGAGAAGTACACCGCCACATCCTGGAAAGTCAGTGGCACCGCTTCCTGAAACGACAGGTGGCCGCTGCCCCGAGGCTGCGCCCACTGGGCAGATGTGCTTTGCTCAGCCTATGGACAAGCCTCACCCTTGGACCAGTGGGCCCAGACTGAGCCCCCAGAATCTGTCTCCCTGGGGAGAGCCTGAATCCAATCCCAGAGCCCTGTCCTTGGGTGCCAGGACACCTCACTTCTGCAGAAACTGGGCTCACCACCTCAGAGGACGGAGGGCAGGGAGGAAGGTAAACTCACCTGGGGCGCTGGAAGCCCAAGTGCAGCTGCCATCCTGGGGGAGCAGGATCTGAAGAAAGACTCAGGACCTGAGCAGGGACGACTTGGCCTGGGCCTCCCCCGTCTCACTCTTGGAAGGAGGGGACCCACACTCAGACCCATTCAGTGTCATTAAGTCACTCCATTAACATCCAGGACCCAAGGGTGTGAGGGGTGGGCAGGTGAGGGCTGGCATTCATTGGTTCCTGCAGCGGCCTCTGGGGCCTGGAGCACAACCCGCTTGTAGTAGTCAAAGGCAGGTCACTCTGCAGCAGAACTCAGTGAGTCCCCGACTGCCCAGTGACACGGAAAGTCCCTAGAACTGGCAGAGCCAGAGCCAGGTGGGGCGGGAGCTGCGGAGTGAAAGCTCGCAGCCCCAGGGTCCAGCGCCGAGACCCAGCTGCTGGAGAGCCGCACCTCGCACAGGCTAAGCAGCCCCCAACCGCAGGGCGGGCGAGCGGACCGCGCGGAAGGCGGTTGGGGCTGAGCTAACCCGGGCGCAGCCCGGGGCCTGCCGTCCTTCCCACCCCTTCGTCCAAAGCCCCCTGGGTCGCCTCCAGTATCCTCACCGGCCCTCAGGCCTAACTGCGGTCCTCATTTTCCCAACAGCCTCCCCCCCACCCCGCGGCCTCCTCGCGGCCCGCGAGCTGTGGCCACCCAAGGCTGCAGGCAACGCCCGTTACGTCTCCCCCGCGCTCAAGCCGGTCGGGGCCGACCTTCCACCCAGCAGTCGTCCCTTTCACCCCCGCGCTGCCCCCCTACCCCGTCGCGACCTCGGCCGAAACCTTCCGACGCTCCGCCGGGCCCGCCCACGCCTCCCACCGAAACCACCCCCTCGGCCGGCCCTTCCACGGTCGGCAACCTGCCCCCGCGGCTCCCGCCTGCAGCACGCCGACTGTCCGGGACCCGGAGCCAGCGCGGAGACGGCGCCGCACACCTGGGAGTAGCGGGCCGCCGGGCGGGGGCGGGGCCACACGGAAGAGGCGGGGCTGTGCTGCGCCGAGTAGGGCCTGCTGCCGGCGTCTCGCCTTCAAAAGACCGAGGGGGCCGGAAGCTGCTGTGCCGTTCCACCAGGCACTTCCGGGGCCGCTCTAGGACCACAGAGGACTCCCGCTGTCGGTGGTCGCCTGGCGAGAGGCGCCCCGCGGAAGGGAACTGGTGGTCGGCCGCCGGGCCGAAGCCGGACCTCGGCTTCCTGTCGACGCTACGTTCCAGGCCCCGGGTTGCTGTTTGAGCGTAGTTGGATCTACCTCACGCGCCTCTCTATTCCCGGGCCAAGCCTAAACAACCCTGTCTTTATTTCCTTTTCTCTGTGGTAAAGAAAATACCCTGTAGGGGGAACCGGCTGAGGCCTGCGGACCACAGAGGGCCGTGTACTCCCGGTGTCCTAGAGCTTCCCGGAAGTGTTTGTAGTCCCCTCAGGGCCAGGCCCCGCTTCCGGCCGGCCCAGCGCTCTCAACCGTCCGGCAGCTCCGCTCCAGAGCTTGCGTAGCAGGTGGGGGGTGCCTCGGGCCTGGGGACGCGGTGGGTGAGGTCGGGGGTGGGGGCAGCTGAGCTGGACGCGGCCCCTTGGTCACCGTGCCTGGGGGCTCTGGAGGCCGGAAGCCTGCCTGCTACAGTAACGTGCCGGCCGGCGCAGCTTGAGCTGGGACCGCAGGGCGCTGGCTGCGACTCGTGCGCATGTCAGGTGTCCAGGGCGCCGCGGCGAGGCCAGGGCAAGACTCGAAGCGGGCGGGCCTCTGTCAGCTCCTTCTTCCGGACCCAGTGGCTGCTCTCCTCCTCCTTGGTTCTGCCCTCCCTACCCTGTCTCCCTTGCCAACGCCTACCTCCCCTCTTCCCGGGACCCCCTGCTCCCTAGGTGCCTCCCATCACATGGGTTGTCATCAGTGGTTCACACTGTCAGTGTCTTCAAGATGAAAACCACTCAGTCACTGGCCCAAAGGACGTGGAAAGTCACTGGGCTTCTCTCCACTCTTCCAGGCAGTTGTATGTGAGACCTGCCTCTGGGCTGGCTGATCAAAAAGGACGAAGTAGCAATGTCTGCCGTGGGGGCTGCAGCTCCATACCTGCATCACCCTGGTGACAGTCACAGCGGCCACGTGAGTTTCCTGGGGGCCCAGCCCCCCTCAGAGGTGGCAGCAATGCCCCGGCTCTTGGGGGACCTGGACAGGGGCACATTCAGGAAGTTGCTGAAGCTGGTGGTTAGCAGTCTGCAGGGAGAAGACTGCCGTGAGGCTGTGCAGCGCCTCGGGACTGGTGCACACCTGTCGGAGGAGCGGCTGGGGGCCCTGCTTGCCGGCACCCACACACTGCTCCAGCAGGCCCTCCGGCTACCCCCGGCCAGCCTGAAGCCCGACACCTTCAGGGACCAGCTCCAGGAGCTCTCCATCCCCCAAGACCTGGTCATGGACTTGGCCAGTGTGGTATTTGGGAACCAGCGGCCTCTCCTTGACTCTGTTGCCAGGCAGCAGGGGGCCTGGCTGCCCCATGTTGCCTGCTTTCGCTGGAGGGTGGATGTGGCCATCTCCACCAGTGCCCTGGCCCGCTCCTTGCAGCCAAGTGTCCTGATGCAGCTGATGCTTTCGGATGGGTCAACGTACCGCTTTGAGGTCCCCGCAGCCAAGTTCCAGGAGCTTCGGTATAGCGTGGCCCTGATGCTGAAGGAGATGGCCGACCTGGAAAAGAGGTGTGAGCACAAACTACAGGACTGACCCACATGCCCAGTTGCTCTGGTCACCTGGGGATGGCTGCTCAGACTTCTCCAAAGTGAAGCCCACCCTGCCCAGGAGGCACTCTTCATTGAGAGTGTGGGACTGCAACCATGTCATTCTCTGTTTGATGAAAAAGACAGCAGTTTCCTTCACTTGGAAGTAGAGCAACTATAAAATCCTCTCTTCCCAACTGCTGTCACCCTGCACACTTCTCCCCTGGCCATTGGCGTTGTTGCTGGTTGAGGGTACCCACTGCTCCAGGGTGGCTGTCTGGTCCAGGCCAATGCCTTGGTGCAGATGCCAAGTTCCTTTAGCTGGGCTCCATGTGGCATCTGACCGCTCTGCTCATTTGCTTCTGTGAACCCTGTGTTTCAGCGTGGACATTTCTTTCTCCTATCTTTAATCCTTGACCTCATGGAGCCAACATTGTAATGGGGAGGGGAAGACATTTCATAAAGCACATAACAAATAAATAGCTTGTTAGTAGGTGGTAAGTGAAGCAGAAAATAGGCCAAGGGTTGGGGGGCAGGGCCAGGGGAGAACTGCGCTGTCACTTCACAGTGGGTCATAGGGTGGGCCTCCTAGAGGACCCGGTATATGGGCAAGGACTTGAAAGAGACAAGAGAGGCCCACCTCTGATGGAGGGCAACTGAGGTGGAGGGGAGTGAGGGGCACTGAGGGCAGGCTACACCCTGATAGCTGTTTTAGAAAGATCACACTGGGTGCTGTGTTGAGAGCAGGAGGGGAGCAGGGGCTTTTCCTGGCACCTTGAAGGTAGGTGTTGTGGGCTGCTTGGGCTGCTGGTCCCAGAGTGAGGACACACATGTACAGTTGAAAGCCACTGCAACTTGGGGGCTTCTGGTGTACAAGATTACTGTAGTCACATTCATCCAGTGCAACCAGGAATGGAGACCTGGGGTCAGAGCCCGACCTGTGCACTCCAGAAGGGTGCTCCAAGCTTCACTGCCACTGAGGGGCCTTGTGGCTGGGACTCCGTAGTTCACCTGCACCTGGTGAACTATCATGCACCTGGTGGCAGTGAGGAGGGGTGCCTTCTAAGCCACCCAGATATTAGGGACCTGATGGAGGAGGATGGATGGGGCTGTCACTCAGAACCCACTGAGTCTCTCAGCAGCCCCTGCAGCAGGACGTGGGCAGGCAGGCAGGCTCAGAGCCCCAGGCATTGGGCGGCACACCAGGATTTGCATACCCTTTCTCTGCCCATCATACCAGAGATCCCTTGTGTGCCCAGCCAGGGTTGCCTGCCTGTTTGCGTGGCTGTGTTGATGTGTCTACTCTGGTAATCCACTCTGAAGGCCCCTGGAGGGTCAGCACACTATTCTGGAGGGGTTGGGTCTGGGCCCTTTGGAGACACATCTTCTGGTCACATGCTCTCTGCTCCCATCTCCACCCTCACCAGGTTCCAGGTAAGTGGGGATATAGTGCTCTGCTAACCCACTAGCCACTGGCCCACCAAAGGGCACTGTTCCTTCTGTCATCTGGTCAGGAATAGCAGCTCAGGAAGGGCCCTGATTGCTACCCACAGCTACTCTGGGGCAGCCCTTCCCTCCAAAGCTAACACGCAGTCTGGAGCAGCACACACCTGTACCTAGTCCTAGGATGAGCTCTTCACTTTCTGATACGGAAATTCTGGGTTTGTGGAGGCAGCTGCAACCCGACTTTAGAAGGACCCTTTCATCTGTAGGGCACAGATTTGCAGGCCAGCAGGGTGGGCCTTCTCAGGGCTTGGAGGGCTTTTTTTTAATTTTAAGATTTTATTTATTTTCAGAGAGAGAAGGGAGGGAGAAAGAGCAATGTATGGTTGCCTCTCACATGGCCCTCACTGGGGACCTGGCCCGCAACCCAGGCATGTGCCCCGACTGGGAATCGAACCAGGACCCTCTGGTTCCCAGCCCGCGCTCAGTCCACTGAGCTACACCAGCCGGGCTGGAGGGCACTTTTATGCAGGGCTAGACAGCGAGTACTTGAGTGTTCCAGATCATGACGATTCTGTAAGCTCTGACACCATAGTTTGAAAGCAGAGATAGTAAGTCAACAAATGGGCACGATTATGTTCCAATAAAAATTTTTCACAAGCATTGAAAACTTCATGTGTCACAAAATACTTGTTTGCAACCATGTAAAAACCATTCTTGCCCTGGCTGGTGTGGCTTAGTGGTTGAGTGCCAGCCTGTGAATCAAAGGGTCGCTGGTTTGATTCCTGGTCTAGGGCACATGCCTGGGTTATGGTCCAAGTCCCCAGTTTGGGGGTGTGCAAGAGTCAACCAAACATTGTTCCCCTTTCTTTTGCTCTCCCTTCCCCTCTCTAAAAAAGAAGATTAAAATAACCATTCTTGGCCTTGGCCAGCTAGTTCAGTTGGTTAGAACATCCCAATAAACCAAGAATGTGGGTTCAATCCCCAGTCAGGGCATCTACAAGAATCAACCAATGAAGCATAAATAAGTGGAACAACAAATCTTTCCTCCGTCCTCTTAAAATTATTGGCATTGTTTTTTAAGTCCTCACCCACTATGTGTTTAAGATTTTTATTTATTTACTTAAATAGGAAGAGAAACATTGATGTGCAAGAGATACATCAGTCGGTTGCCTCTCTCATGCCCCCAACTGGGGACCTTGCCCACAACCCAGGCATGTGCCCTGACTGGGAATCAAACTGGCAACCTTTCAGTTCGCAGGACAGCACTCAATCCACTAAGCAACACCAGCCAGGGTCCAAGGACATGTTTATTGCTTTCAGAAGAAGGGAGAAAGAAACATCTATGTGAGAGATACATTGGTTGCCTCCAGTATGTCCCCGAACCAGGGATGGAACCTACAACTTAGGTACACCTGGCCAGGTATCAAACCCACAAACATTTGAATGAAACGATGCTCAAACCAACTGAACCACCTGGCCAGGGGTTAAAAAGAGAAGCCATTCTTTTAGCTCTAGAACCATACAAAACCAAGTGGCAGGTGGGTGGCAACTTTCTGGGCCCAGTTCTTGCCATGCTGCAGTGGGCAGACCCCGTGTACCCACAGGACTCCCCCAGGCTGTGGAGGGACTGTCCACCCTCTTGTGGTAGGTAGGTCGGTCACTATGAACCTGGGCTTGGGGGCAGGTGCTGGCCTTGTCCACCTTTGTACATGGGCCTTGCACAGAGAGGGATGCAATTACCTTTCAGTTGTGTTGACCTTATTTGGTCTCTGTGAAAGCTCTTAGTGGTTAGTCCTCTTCCATGGGTCTCTGACTTGACTTCAAAGTCTGGATACTTCCCAAATGCATCATTCATTCATTCAACAAACATTTCCTGAGCTGAGGGACATGGGTGTGTAAACCCACCTGGGCCCTGCTCTCCCCCTCAACACTTGATGAAGCTTCAAGAAACCTCAAAATAGTTACCATCCAATGTCATAAATCAAAGTTTAATAAATGAGAATGAAAGCAATTTCAGGTCAAAATTGTGGGTTTAATTTATTGACAAAAGTTCAAAGTATTTTAAAACCTACTCTGAAACAGTTCTGGAAATTCTTAAAATGAGTTTACTGTTACGTTTACTGAAGCCCAATTTGGGAAACGCAGATTGAAAGTAGGACAGAATATTCCAAAACACTCGGCCCCACGGCAGCCTTTTGGTCCTGCCCAGCAACCCACTGGTGACACACAGCTTTTGCACATGAACACAGGTAAGGGGCTCCTCCTCCTGTACTGCAGCTGGTATTCCCCGCTGGAGTGCAGGCCTTAGGGTTAATGTTAATTTTCAGTTGTATTGCAACATTTAAGTAAACAAATCACACACTGAAATTTAACTTCAATAGAATTTTCAAATGTCACAAAATAGTGTTTTGTTCCCCCCATCATTTAAAAATGTAAAAACCATTCTTAGCTCAGTTAAAAGGTAAACAGGTACATTATAATTTTGAAGATTTGACTTGAGCAAACATGGGTTGGAATGCACCAGTGCCAAACCGACCGCTCTGCGGAGAGCTGAGGAGAGGTCTTCATGAAGACACAGAGGCGAAGCACGGAAGTTGACTGACTACAGCTCAAGCAGCTGGCTTACTTGGGGAGTCTGGTTGCCTGTGACAGGTGCATTTGCAGGAACTGACTGGCTTAACTTCTGGTCTGCTTGGCAGAGAATGAAAGCATTCAAGCTACCCAGTCTTAATGCCCTCAGTGTTTGGTTAACGCGCCACACAAAAGCAGAACATGGACTGGATTTGGCCCACAGGCCATAGTTCACCAGCACTGGATCCAGGATCGCACTGTCCAGAGACTCAGGTGCTGAAATAGATTTAAGGTGGAAGGCTCTGCCTTCTTGCCTGGCCTGATGTTCAGGGAAAGAAAGAGTATCATGCCCAGGGTGGAGTCAGGAAGAGTCCATAAAACCCTTCACCCCTTTGTCCCTCATTACTTAGGAGGAAGCAAGGGACGTGGGGTCCGATGGAGAGGCCCTCCAGCGTGTGACAGTGCTAACTGCCACCAGATGGCAGGCATGTGGCCTGTCCACTGAGGACCTTGGCTCTCATCCTATTGTTGGCTGGCCTAAAATATTTAAGGCCTTTTTGGATTAGGCCCACCTGTCCAGATATGCCAGCAGTGACCACCTGGTTGAATACAGCAGCGGAGGCAGGGACACGATGACCATAATCTCAGCAAAATATACACAAGTGCCAGGTCCTCTGGCACTGACCCTTCCAGGCACAAGTCCTGGGTGGAACAGGAGTGACTGGAGAGGCAACAACACTGACTTCACGCCGTCCTGGCACCAGGTTGGGGACAGCATCAGCTGGCGATCATGCTCACCAGCTGCAGGGTCAAGACCCCCACCCACGTGTTGGAGAAACAAACTCACATGGACTCGACATCTCCAACTCTGCTGCTCCCAACTTCACAAGAAAGCTCTGGAACCTCCTGGTGCAATCACAGGAATCAGCAAGCACTTCCTTCACCTGACACAATCCATAGCCTGCTATCGGCTCCACCATGCATGGTGATTGAAGCAGCAAGGTCCTGGGGCCCTGCCTGTGGGCTTAACCAAACCAACGTGACAGTGACCCAAATCAAGTGTTGCAAGAGATCCTCAGGTGAGCTGTGCTCTCTGGTCTACCTGTCCACATGTGGGATAAATAAGCCTCTCCACTGGGATGGGGGTCTCTCAAATATCGCCCCTGTGACTATGGCAATGACTCCAAAGGTCAGCAGGTCTCAAGTGGGTGGCCCTGGGCAGCAGTCTCTCTGAATGGGACTCTTAGCCCCAAACTCAATCACAGTTGGTGAGTCCAGGACCCTGGGCAGGGCTGGAGTCAATGCTGCAGGTCTGCATCATCCTATGGCTCCCGGTACTCTGTGAGACAAAGTGAATGGACACGGTCCCAGCCTGTCGGTCCAATTCACCAGAGTGGTTGACCCATCTAGAAACTCGACTGGACCCTGGGTGGCTCCCTGCTGATGCAGGAACAAAAGGACTTAGATGAAGGCAGAAGGAAATTCCAGTAATGCCTCTTCTGGATTTCTGTGCATGTGAGCTCACACATCCTTGCTGCTGAAGCCAGTCTGAGTAACTGGCGCTGAAGACAATGAGCATCTCATGTGACGAAGCTCACAGGGCTCTTAGGTGTCAGCCACAGAACCTGGTCTTTCCTCTGTGTACTCAGAACTCTACATGTGGGCACCCTGATGCGAGGGGCACAGGCTTTACTGAGTGGGATAAGGTCAAACATTCTAGCAAATAAAACACATACTTTGTATGAACTTGGATGTCCTTTCTTAAAAGAACAATTTTAAATCTTTACCAACATTCCAACTTGTCAATATCAATGATCCCATATAAAATAAGTATGTTAAGGCTGTGGGTTTATTCTCACTTACATACACATGCATTTACAGAGGTGTGTGGTCTATTCTATGTGCGTCTTTTGATGCTGAGTGAGCCTGGAGCTCCGATTAAAGGCTTTGCCACATTTGTTACATTTATAAGGTTTCTCTCCCGTGTGAATCCTCTGATGTATAATTAGATGCGAGCGCCATCTGAATATTTTCTCACATTCGTTACATTTGTGTAGTTTCTTTACAGTGTTAACTTTTTTACGGCTCACATGGGTAGGACCCTCCAGGGTGCCCCCATATTCATGGTACCACTGGGCTCGTGTGTGAATCCTCTGGTGCTCGATGAGGTATGAACTCCGACTGAAAGCTTTCCCACACTCACTGCATCCATAGGGCTTCACTCCAGCATGAATTATCTGGTGTTGGAAAAGGGTTGAGTTCTGACTGAAGGCTTTCCCGCACTCACCGCATTTATAGGGCCTCTCCCCGGTGTGAACCCTCTGATGGATTGTGAGCTGAGTGCTCATACTGAAGGCTTTTCCGCACTCCAGGCACTCATAGGGCTTCTCCCCTTTGTGGATCCTCTGATGGTAAATGAGACTTGAGCTCTGGCTGAAGGCTTTTCCACAGTCACTACATTCATAGGGCTTCTCTCCAGTGTGAATTCTCTGGTGCTGAATCAGGTGTGAGCCCTGAACAAAGCCCTTCCCACACTCATCACATTTGAATGGTTTTTCTCCAGTATGAGTTCTTTGGTGGCGAATAAGCCGTGAGCTACAACCAAAGGCTTTTGCACACTTGTTGCATTTATACGGTTTCTCTCCAGTGTGAGTTAGCTGATGCTGACTAAGGCGAGAGACCCACCTGAAAGCCTTCCCACACTCATCACACTTAAACGGTTTCTCTGCAGCATGGGTTCTCTGGTGGGCAATGAGGCCAGCACCATCCAGTGTTCTTGGAACTGAAGGCTTCTCCCCAGCATGCATCCGCTGGTGTTGGGCCAGGGTTGAGCTCTGGCTGAAGGCCTTCCCACACTCCTGACACAGGTAGGGCCTCTCTCCAGTGTGAGTCCGCTGGTGTCTGACCAGCTGAGACTGCTGACTGAAGGCCTTCCCACACTCACGACAGCCATAGGGCCTCTCTCCTGTGTGCACCCTCTGATGGTGGATGAGGCTGGAGCTCTGACCAAAGGCTTTCCCACACTCCTCACACCTGTAGGGCTTCTCTCCAGTATGAATTCTTTGATGCTGAATAAGTTTTGAGCTCAGGCGAAAGGCCTTTCCACACTCGATGCATTTGAATGGTTTCTCTCCTGTGTGGATTCTCTGATGCTGATTAAGCTGTGAACACAACCTGAAGACTTTCCCACATTCCTCACACTCATACGGCTTCTCTCCATGGCAGTTACTTTGATGCTTCCCCTGTGGACAATCAGATAACTTTTCTTGGCATTCTTGACATCTGTTCACTTTCTTCTGTATATTAATTTTGTGAAGCAGAGTTGTGAATATGAAACCCCTGCCACACGCATCGCATCTTCGGGATATCCCATCTGCAGCAAGCCCCTGACTTTTATCAGGCTGACAACCCATGCCGTCACAACCCTGCACACCCTCCTGGGTGGAGATCTTCCTGGCAGCCACAGTCCCTGTGAGCAAGTGGTGTTTCTGAAAGAGAGAGCTCGGTTTACTCTCTAGCCAGATCTCAGAAACAGAGGTATCTCCGAACCAGGGACTCTGAGGAGAATCATGTGGTGGGGTTTTGACCACTGCTGCCGGGGACTCTGATTTCAGTATGTACACATCCTCATGGGCCTGCTCACCATCAGTGTTAATTGCAGAATCTGAAACACACAGGAAGAATAAGGTTCCTTCTCCTGAGCTCAGACAAAGGACGAAGACTGGGATGGAGGTCCTCCCTAGGAACCGAGCTCCCTCCCAGGCCACACCACATGCAAAGACACCATGGAAAATTGACATCTTTGACAGTTCTCAAAATTTGGTTTCAGTCATACTTTTTGCTTCACACATTCACTCAACCACAGTGTACTCAGGTGAGTGCTTATAGCTACCCTCCCACAAGGGGGCTACGTCAGCAGAGGTTCATTCTGTGGGGAAATAGTGTTAGAAAGTCCACAAAAAAGAATGTGAACCTGAGAGGGTGGGAGGTTTAGTGAGAGGCAGGATTAGCCTGAGAGGTCAAAGGACATGGAGAGTAAGGAAAAAAGAGGGAGTCTGAACTATAAGCAGAGGGATGAGCAGGTACTGCGCAAGCTGAGGCAAGAGAGCTACTAAGGGTCATACAAGGGTGAGCCCAAAGGGCTAGGCAATGGCCTGTCTCCTGGGTGGGTTTCTGAGCAGGATCCAAGGCCTGAACTTCACTTCCTCCAGCAGTCAACAGGCCATTCCCTCCAACTCATACCCGACCATGTTCCTTGTCAGTCTGCCTCTCACCTTCCCCATATGGATACCTCCTTCCTGTGTGTTTCTGGGGGTTCTGCCAACCCCATCTGCCCCTACAAGGCCTTCCTGACATCCACTTTCCCTCTGGATTCTCCACATACGCGTCAGCCTCCTTCCTACTCTGCAATCCCAGGAAGCGCCTTTGCTGAAGTCAGACCCTGTTGTCCCTAATCATATCCAGGGCCATAATTAGCCCACTGCTGTCCCACAGTGAAACCCAGGGCCCAGTGACAGGGTTCCGCTGGCTCCTCACACCAGTGCTTTCTCCATCCAGCTGCAGCAACCCACGTCTCTGTCAGTCCCAGCACACGCAAGGGGCTGCCGCACTGAGCACATGTGCACAAGGACAGCTCCTGCTCCCTCCTGCCATTGGTCTTCACGACAACCCAGTGGGGTCAATAGTGGATAAGGGTCTCATGGCTCAGAGAGGTTACATCACTGACCCATGGTCACACAGCTAATGAGACACAGGAATGGACCGAGTTCTGTTCCCCCAAACACACAGCCTTTCAACATCTCTGTGCCCTTAAGACGTGGGACATCTGCCTGGTCCTGTTTCTCTTCCCCTGAACAAACACAATCTTGGCAAACCTGCTCCTTCAACAGGGCAAGAGCGGCCACAGAGATAGAAAACAGACAAGCAGTGCTGCTTCAGTGCAGAGGCCTTTATGAACAGCTGTGAAGGAGGAACAGCCACGAAGAGCAGCCAGGGACAGCTGCACTGCCGGCCCAGCCACGAGCCCTGGGCCTCCTGCTGTGCTTAAGCAGCCACAGCCACAGCCACACTGCAAACCAGCTGTTCTGGAGTCTGCTTCCCTCTCTCCTGTAGCCAAGTCTGTAAACGGCAGTTACATTATGACGGTCTTGCCATGTCCCCAGTATCAGCCTTCCACAGCCAGTGGCCTCCTGTCTGGCTCAGAGTGCACACGCTCCCTCCCTTCAGGCCCATGTGACACCCGCACACAGCACAGCCCATCTCTTCCTGTCCCCACTTACCAGGGACCACTCCTCTGACAAAGACCCTGTCCTAACCAGCACAGCCAGGCTTCTCTGAGCCTTGCTCAACCAGGCCTCTCCCTGGGTCTGTAATGAGAAAACACTCATGTGCCTTCTAATAGCTCAAGGCCAACCCATAGGATGACCCCACCCTGCCTTCAAGCACCTGCCAGAGAAAACTGGAGGATGCATGTTCCAGCCACGCTCAAGGGCAGGGCTGGTCAAGAAGCTCAGGTGGTGTCAGATGGACCTGCCTCTCTTCTTCTGGAATCCATTATGCTCCTGCCTGCTCTATTACCTCAGGGCAAGTGGAAGCTGGCTTAGTGCTCGGTGAACTCTGACCTACTGCTGTCCTTACTCAAACTAAATTCTGTCCTCACCACAGCAACTATGATTCATCCCATGGAGTCCCCAGGGGGCCTCAAGTCCTGAGCCAGGGGTGGTGGTGTTGGGGCAGCTGCAGGCCCTGAGGAGGATGCTGGGATATCAGCTCCACCAACCAACAAAATCATGTCTTGGGCATCTACGTTTTCTAACACACTCCACAAATTTTTATCCACAAGGCTGTCCTGTGTGGTCAGACAAGTAGCTCTAGGTCTCAATGCAGGGATGCCTTCCTGTCACCTAACCACCAGGAAGGCCATTCGTTGCATGGGAACCACTAAGGAGCTCGGTCCACTCCAGCTGGCTCTCCTGCCATGGTGCCCTCTTTGAAATCTCCCCCTCCTTGGAAATGTTTACTGAGAGCTGAGTTTTAACCGGGCTGGTCTGTCCTTTACTCCTTCCCAAGAAGGGTAATAAAGGCGCCTGAATGGGAGGCCCCTGCTATGGTCTGACTGTGCCCCTGAAAGGTGAGCTGAAGCTCCAGCCCAGGACCTCAGAGCATGAACTTACTCACAAACAGGACCGTGCAGATGGAATTACTTCTGACGAGGTCACACTGAGGTGTGGCAGTGATTTCCACACACGTGTAAACACGCAGTCCTGAGAATTTACACGTTTTGAGCACAGCTCCGTGTGATTCCTGTGTGAGCAAGTGTGGATCATGTCTGTGGAATGGGAATTCTCTAATAGGAATTTGGCAAAGATGTATCTTAAAAAATTCTGGCTTGCTGATCCCTGAATATTACTTTAATCTGG